>JAQQAE010000011.1:0-62421 GCA_029823295.1 Pseudamia nigra | reverse complement strand
AAGCAAAAACATCTCAGCAGAACATTACAGAGGTTCTGTTAAGTTCTACAAAGCAGGTATAATTTCCTTTAGTTACAAAAATTTAAATTAGAAAAAAAAACATTTTAATGTAAAATAAGTCATTTTAGTCAAGTGTCCGTATCATCTTCTATTATGTGTGTTTTTGCGCCCACAAAATGAAAAACAACAAACGGATGTTAATTGTGATTAATCAAAATTCATCCAGTGACCCTGTGATTAATTTAGATTCATAATGAATAGGTATTAATCATGATTAATCGAAATTAATACACATTGACCCTGTGATTAATCAAATTAAAAATGTTGATCACTTGACAGCCTTAAAATATGAATCAAAATATTGATCTGTAACATATTAAAGGTGCTGTCTAAGATGTTGGCAAACTAGCTAGTAGCCAATCGTTTGTAGTCCACTATACTATATACCGGTATGTTTGGAAAAGTGACCTGCTAGTCAACATATCTTACAACCTCATAGGTGCACAAGCAGCTGTAGCTGATCTTACAACACGATGACTGAGGAGAGACAGTCTGCATTTCAGATTCCTTCAACGTCAGGTACTGTACAGGTAAAAAAAGAACAGACATGTAGGCTTGACACCTGTGAGGCAGGTCACCTGCTTAATCATTTATATTGGTCCATAACAAACAAAAGGCTACTACGTAGCTACAGTAGTTTGTCAACATTGTAAACTGCACCTTTAACAAAAGAGGACAGAACAAATTTAGAGCTAATGTGTTGCAGCCCTGTATATAATGAAAGGATGCATATCAATTGAAGTTCACCAGGCAATCCAATATCTATGCTGCATTCATACACAACATATTGTCTACAATAAAGGAAATACAAGTAAAAGTATTTAGAATTTTTAAATAATTTAATTAGCATTTTTCCCCAATGTTCCAACTATTTTATTTGGAATTGTAAAAGCTCTCATTGGACTGGACTGGAAAACTACTTAGTATTTTTACACCACATTTGTTGTAATGTATCTCTATGTGTTAGAGGTGTGTGTCTATTGCAGTTTTATCTGTTGTCCATTATTCCTTTTCATATTTTTTCCTGTATGCTGCTAGAGAAATTACTTACCTCCTCTGTCATTGGGCAGACTTGATGAATCAAAACCAACATCAGTAATAGTAATCAAAAAGTATCTCTGATTTTGTCAAAACAAACCCTGGCTCTAATCAGGGTTATTTTTGAATCAGCCACCATGGAGCAGGGAAATTCAAAGTATTCAGTTGGCTGCGATGAGAAATTCATCACTGGATGTTCCTTTCAAACAATAGACCTTTCGAGCATTCTGACCTGGAACAAATGCATGTACCTGATTGTAGATGCATGTGTTTGGTCTGTGTTTCACATATAACTTGATTCCTGCAGCTGTCAATATGAGAATAAATGCTTAAGAGCAGGTTTATTTGTGACACTGGGATAGAAAAACTAAAGAGTACTTGCTACCAAGTGACACCATTAACTATTTAAAGCAGATTTAGAAAGAACTGTATTTTTCCCCAAGAAAACTCACTTGTAATTTTTGGCTTTTTTGTTACCATGTAGGAACAATGTTTATCATTTTCAAATTCTTTCAACTTTCTCTCTCTGTATTTATGATACAGTTTGGTTTGTGTACAATACAAGATTCTAATCTAAATCCCAGTAGATTTATTTAGTACTTTATCACTTTTTAGTTAATTTTGTGTAAAACTTAAGCAATGAAACAGTTACCAATAAAAATAGAGTATTGGATTCCCTTTAAAATGATATGGTGTTTGAACACTCTAAAGTGGTGAATTTATTGTCAGAGGACACTGAATATAAAGTCTGCAACATGCAGAGATTGTTGCCATTTTAGATTTATCAAATTAGCTGATCGTTAAATGTAAGGCCTTTAATTCTTCATATAGTATGTGGTTCATGTCCGTGGTGTAATAAAATAATAAATTTGATATTACTCAAAAATGTCCAAAATGAACATTCTTCCACACTGCTACTGTACAAACCTACGGTATATTAAAAAAAAAAAAAAACATAAATTCAAATATAAAAACACCTAAATAAATCGGTGTAAATCACTGGACATCCAACACTAAGTACTTAATAAACTAAATATTTTATGTCCAGCATTTAATCTTCAAAAATGTTTTGAACGATGGTTTTTTCTCTAAAGTCAATATTTCCAGTTCAGCCACTATTGTCACAAGTTTTTCTCAGTTGGTCTACATATAATTTAACTTCACTGGAAACAAGAATAAATGAATAACAGCACTTGAGCACAGTATTACCAATACTGAATTTCCGTTCTATTTACTAGTGCTGTGTAAATAACTTGTGTGTAAATAATATTAACAGTATTCAGATTTGATTGCACCAGAAGCATAACACAGTGCAGCTGCTTTTCATACATTAGGCATTTTCAGCTTGAGAAAATTTTATATATTCATGTATTGTGTGCAGACCTTTGCCTACAGACGTCCATTTGCGTTTATCTGAATGTTCTCATTTGAATGTGAGCACTTGTGTGTGGATTGCAGTATTAATGGACGTTCCAGTACATTTGGTCAGACGCCAGTGGGCCCAATTGCCTAGCATGCCTGCAGGACATTAATTGATGGCCGGGTTACGCTTCCTAATAAGTGTCATAAATAACGGTTTAGCAGGACGAGGAGGAAAATCTCAAATACATTAACCACAGCGTTGACATCTTAATGGAGATTCAACTGAGATGTGATCAAGCAGAATCCGTCAAGTAGGAATCCATTAATGCAGGGGCGAACCCTCGGCAGCGGCAAACTAGTGACAGTGATGATGGCGATGGGACAGACCAGCTTTACTGCTGCTCGTGTGTCACTCGCAGTTTTAATGGACAGCCTTGTCAACATCCTCATCCCCACTCACACATGGCCCTCCACCAACACAGCTGTTGAAGATCTGTCAAACCTCCGTGTCACAGAGCCACACACCCTCCCAAAGTCACAGAGGGAGCCAGTAAAAACCACGGGCCGTTCACTGGCAGCATCATTGATTTTATCCCCCAATTATTGTTGAGGATACATCATGCTTTGCATACAAATGTTGGGTCTTTCACAGGCAGACAGGCAGGAGGGTCAAATTAGCCCCAAACTGCCACAGTTTTTGTTGTGGGGATGGAAGTTGGAGAAGTAAGCGATGGCAGCTTTGTCCAGCGATTTACTGATGAGTATGCACATAGAGACACAAATAACCTCATAAACTTGCACCGACATACAATTTGCCAGATTCACCTCTGTATTGGGTATGCCGCCAAGAAGCTCATCAGTGGAAATGCACGTTTAGCCAACAGTGGATTTTTTTGTGTAACCAACTCTCAAATACATGAGATGAAAAACCTGTGAGCTTCCATGATGCACCGTAAGTGGTGTGCGACTCAGCAAAATGACTACTATTAGCGGTAGTCTTTTACTGGTGGTATTTTATGCAACATGCACTTGTAGCCAAACTGCACAACAGGGTGTGTGTGCTGGTTGCTTGTTCAGTGTTTTATTGTGTACAGTTTTGCAAACTAACTCACTTAAGGTTTTTGAGTGGTTTCTTTGTTTCCTGTGAAATGACTTAAGTGGGAACATTACTGAGTAAAAGGGAAAAACATAATAGACATAAATGGTATTGTATAACTAAACTAAAGTTTTGCACATATTATACAAAACAATGTACTATAGGAAACTGCCATATCACACAGAAACAGTGGGTGCCAGAAGAACAGATGCCTCGGGTTCTACTGCAGGAAAGAGGAAGTGCTTACTCTGAAAAAAGCTGTGATTAGGTCAAGTTCCTTCATTTTCAAGTCTCACAGCAAAATCATATTTAACTCCAGTGTGGAGCAGCAGAGTGGTATAAGGTCTGCCTCAGTGATATGTGAGGCCAATGGGGGATCTCTGTTGTAAGATTATACATAATTGCACTATAGAAAGGAGAACCAAAGGGTTTAACAGTCTATACACCCTCTCTCCATCTGCGTGCTGTGCAGATATTGAGATGAAATAATGAGAAGGACAGTGTTTTCACTTTTTGATATTTTTTGATTTTTTTACTACCTAAAGTCCACGGGGATATTCTAGGAGAATTGACTGGCCAGTAGTAGAGCTTCATAATTAACCAAAACACAATCAGAATCACAATATCAGTATGTGCAATTACATGCATATGCTTTTAAAGGCTGCAATTTAAAGATCCTCAAGGATCCTTGTTAGGTAAATTTCGGGTGATCTAATTGTATGGTTTTGTTAATTTGTTGATTATTTAGCTACTTTCAGTGTATTTTGTTGATATTATGTTTATTATTATTATCAGCACTTGACATTGGTACTATTTTATTCATTAAATTTCACCCATACACAAGTATGGCTAACAGAGGGGATGCATACAGCCACTCCATGAGATTTGGGGTGAAGAATGAAGGTAGTTTAGGAGAGTGGTGGTGTAACTGAAATGAGTTCTGGTGTGGACTGAGGCTGTAGCATAGTGATGGGTCAGAATGGATGCTTACATACCTAAGGCCAAATGACTGGGACCCTGGTGCAGGCTGACAACAGGAAAGCATTAACCAGCCAGAGACACTCATGCTTTTCTTAACTTGAGTTGAGGCAGTGCTTCAAGGTTAGTATTAAATTTGTTTATGGATTTGGTGCTCTGGTGGAAATAATCATCATCATCCATTGCTGATGGCTAGCAGTGATCATGACACTGAATTTATCAAGATCACCCCTAGCATGGCCAATTGGCTCTACACATAGAACACACAGGCCAACTCTGCTTGTCCTGTTGTTTTGCGCATAGACTGTATATTAGTGGACAAAATGACGTCACCCATTGGTTTCTGAACAGCTGTTTTGAGGTAGTCACTTCCTGGATGACATTTTGAAGCCAAAAGCGGGATGCAACAATATTTGGAGGAATGGCAGCAGAGCTATGGGAGTGGAATATTTCTGCGTTCCAGACAACTGGGAAGTTGGACATTTCCAGCCTGCGACTAGGTATAGTGTCCTGGAATATCACTTGAAGTCGGAGTTCTTACTCGGAAAATCGGGGCAAATCAATGTACCTTGAGTTTTGGAGTTGTATCAGCCTTATGTCACAGAGCAATGGCAGTACCCTTGGCTATACACACCATGAATTTTTAAAATGTATTACTAGACATATAAAGTAGATATATCTGTATGTTTTGTCAGAGAGAAGGCCAATGTAACTCTATGGGACTCAGGGCTTCTTGGAGCTCACTGAACAGCTCCCCAACGGCCAGCGGCAGTATTAGCACTTTAACAGACTTCTGCATCAGCCTGACTGAACAGCCCGGGTCATTGCCACTGGTTCTGCAGCAAGCACATGGGTGCTCTAACTGATAAATTTGCTGATGCCTTTAGGTTCATTGGCATATAAAAGTAGAATTACATGGAAGGAAAGAAGTGGCAGAACTGCAGGATAGTTGTACTGTCCAGTACATAAAGGCTTGCACTGCAGCTGCAAGATCATTAATATCATTTTAAATATTAGATAAATCTGTGTTTATGTAATTTTTTTCTGCTGTTGAGACCTACCAGTGACTCAGCTTCAGACTCTGGTCCAGTGCTTAGCAATCATAAAATCATGTCTGTCTCAAAATTTCTTCAGAATTGCTCATATTTAAACCTTAGCACCTCCCAGAGATGATTCCATTCTATCTCAGCCCTCCAGCACCTTAAAATACAACTTCTGTCAATTTTAATTGAGGTGTAACCTTTTCTTCCACTTAGTAACTGAAAGAAAGTCACTCAAATTTTCATGTTTACTGCTGTCCAATTGCTGAACCAGCATTAACACATTTGCATGAATGTGCACACCTGTTCTGGCTTTATTTACTTGCCTGTTCAATACAAAATACTTTTTAAAATGTTCATGTTTTTTAAATATCTGAATGTCTTGGCTTCTGACCTGTTTTAGTCATGCCCCATCTTCTTCTCATCATTCTGTTGACCAGCAACTACAGAGGATATACAATATATACACACTCCTGTTAAAATGCCAGGTTTTTGTGAGACTTCAAAACTTTTTACACCTTTAATATGACCTATAACCTGAACAATTCAATTGAAAGACAAACATTTTTTAGCTGGTTTTACTTCTATCACACGGATCAATTATTTTTGTTAGCATGGATACATGCTTCTCAAGAATGCATGAAATCAAGTGTGGGCAGCCCCAAGGATCAATTTTAGGCCCAATACTTTTAAAATTTAGATATGTACAGTACTTCTACTTTGGGATGTCTTCATGATGCAACATTAGTTTTCACAGTTACACTGATGATACACATATAATCCATAAATATCATTTGGGACTGTATTTTAGATATAAAGTCATGGTGAACTTCCTACAGCTCAGCCAGAACAAAACAGAGGTTATAATTATGGACACTGAAGACAAGAGATAGAAACTTTTACCAAAACTACTACATTTTAAACCTTCTTGGTGTGTAAAAAAAAAAAAAGAAAAACCTGGGCATCCTTTTTGACTGTGAGTTTGATTTCATTCCACATGTCAGAAATACAACAAAAAAAATTTTTTTTCATCATTTTTTATTATATACCCAGAGTCCGCCCATTTCTCTCTATTACCAGCAAGGAGGTGTTGATGCATGCTTTTATCTCTAGTCAAATATACCGTACCAGTCAATAGTGACTGGTGTTTGGAACCGTTCATAATTCTCCCGACCTTGACTAAAGCCCAGTTCCATCAGAAGAAAAGCAACCCCAAAGCAACCACATTCTTCCCTGTGGGTATGCTGTACTTTTGGTGATGCACTGTTTTTGTGCTAAACATATCTTTTGGAATTGCAGCCAAAATGTTTACCCTTGGTCTCATTAGACCATAACACATTTTCACACGTGCATTTGGGAGATGCATTTTTTTTGTAAATTGTAGCTGGGCTTGGAATTTTTTTTCCAATAATCATTTTTGGCTAAAAAGCTTCAGGCATCTGCTTGAAAGCTGAAGTCAAAGACAAATTTCACCTTTGAACATGACGATGACCCAAAGCATACATCCAAATCAAGGGTGGGCACATTTATACAACCAGCTTATCGCACATTTTTAATTTTAATTTAAATTTTCTATTATTACACTAACGCTTTTGTGTTTCCACTGTATTTGCTTTAGTTTGCTATTAATCTGGTTTTTTTTGTTTTAGTCTGTCTTTCTATGCCTTTCTTTTCTTGCCTTATGACTGTGTTATTAAAATGCTGAAGAAGAAAGAACATGTTTATCACACAGGTAGTTTACCATTTCACTGCACACATTGGACCTGTGAACATAAAATCCAGGGTCCTGAACTCAGTCCTATGTAAACTAATTAGTGCAAGAACCTCGTCCTCCATCTCACATAGCTAAATGGAGTATAACACTGCACTTTGTGTTGTTCCCGTGCTGAAAATAGGCGTCGCACCATTTACTGCAATTCTGACACAAGCTGGGTTTGCATAGCTAGTTTGTATTTCTTAAAACAAATCACACTGGCTATGGACATAGATGCAGCGCACAATGTCAGTCGTTTTGCAAAGCAGTGTTGGTAGGTCATTATATTAAAATGACTAAATCCCTACAAAAGGAAACGTCATAAACTGTCTTTTTAAACCTTTCCATTTTAGAGTGCAGTGGCAGCTAGAACATGGTGTTCTTTCACATAGTGAGGGTGACTTTAAGGAAGGTAACACACAGATATCAAAAGGGAAGAGAATCCCTATTCCGATTATTCCAGCCAGGTATGAGCCAGACTTCCTGCCCTTCACTACAGCTTGTCTAGCTTAGGATCCCATTTAGGAGACCCCGTATGCAAATACTGATAAAACAAGATAAAACTGTTGACACGAGTAAGATTTAATATGTGCTGCTTCCAGCATAAAATGTGTTTATCATTGTTACATCTTTGCAGTCATTTTATTCAATTGAACATGGCCCTAGATTAGACTAGCTTAAGAAATGCCACACTCAGCTCTTGCAGCAGAGTGGTGGATATAGTCTATCATTAGTCTACATACTGACTTGACAGGCGCTTTTGTTAAAGGAATTCTCTCAAATTTATCAAGTAGGTTCTCTGAAGTTTCCATTGTAAATGTGCCAGTGTTTAGGAGCTGAGTAGAACTGCTGCAGTGACAGCCATGTGTGTGTATGCATGTCACTGTGTGTGCATGCTGAACTGAGCGTCACTGTGTGCTTGTACATGCATGCAAATGTCTATTGGGGCCTGTGGGGTGACAGTTATGCTTTTGGCAAGTAGGTAATTAGCATGCATTATTCAAATGAAAGACGGAGGGAATGAGGGTGGGGACCTGTCCACCTGGTTGTCAACACTGAAGCCCGTCTCGTTCAGCGCCACTTACTCCTCACATTTAGAATGTCAGAGCATGTCTGTTGTCACTGTGTCGCCCTATTCAGAAACATGCGGATAATGCTTTATATACCGTTTGGGGGCCCTTTATGAAGCTAGATGGAGAGATATTTAATCTTGGAGCAAAATGATCAAGTAAGTCACAGTAGTCAATTTTATTTCGGTAGCATTTTCTTCAAAATGTCTCACAAAGTGTCACACTTCGAGTGCCCTGATTTACAGCATCTACAGTATAACACTGAAAATGCAACTGAAGATGTCAGTCTACTTCAATATGCAATATAGAGACTAGACTTGAAATAAAACTACAGCTGAATAGCATATGCATAAGACAATGCAGTGCAGTGCACATTTTTGGTGGCTGTGACGGAAGAGTGTTGCTTTTAACGCTACAGTTATATGTAAGGCTGTAGTTTGTGGTTCTGCTGGATTATCATATATGTACTGTAAGTAGCTTCTGTCAGTAAAGGCACCAGCCCAATAAGATTTGCATTCAAAGCAGAATTGGAAATGGTTTCTGCAACCTAGCAAAAGCAAATTGGTATATTTTATACTGTACCATACTGACTTTCATGCATTGGCATCTGGTATTTGAAGAAGTCTTTGTTAAACCAGCAAACCTCAGCTAAGGCCAAAGATTCAGTATTCACAAACATCCCTTTGTAAAAGTGAAGGAGCTGAATTATGTTTCTGCAGCTCAAGTACCACAAATGTTACATTACATATCATGCATTTCTGAGTGGAAATGGTAAATGTTGGAAATGAATATAGGACCATAAAATATATAAACGTCTGACACATCCAGGCATCTAAAATAATACTGTGTATAGTCTAAGTATACATACAAAAAACACAACCACATGGCATGGACTCTTTGCATAGTTTCCAGCATATTACACCAGGTGCCCATCTCATCATAACCATTCTGTTGGCTTAGTTCCAGACTCATATTTTAGCCACAAATGAGTCATTAGCACTTTATGTTATCTCCCACCCATTCTCCATCCCCACAATGCCACCCTCCAGGAGCTGCCACTGTTTACTTAATTGATCAGTTTGCTGCTCGAGAAAGCTCCCTGTCTTCCACACTTCCCATTTAGCCAACATTTACATGTGTCAGTTTAATTGGGTCCCTATCTCCTCTCCCAAATTATTTACCTACTTACTCGCTCACACTGCAAAACTCCCATTGTGCCCAGGTGATAGTCTGAGTAGAATGGCAATGTGCTGCCTTGAATCATAACTTTTTTTTCCTCTTTTTCAACAAAGGTTGCAGAAGGGGAGACCACGTCTAACCAGTGATTACTACACAATTAACCTTCACCATTTCTTGGGCTTTCTCTGCTAACTACACAGGAGAAAACTATTACCTGTCAACCGCTGCTTGTTGTACAATGTTTGAGAAACAGTCCGTACTCTATTGTGCGTCACCACAGGAGTAGATTTAAAAGTTAATACACGGTCTGACATGAAACAAAACCAATAATATCCCCAAAAAAACAACTGGAAAGACAAAACACATACAGAGGAAAGTGATTTTATTTCAGTGAGTGACTTTTACAATGCCCTTTTCCCCCTTACGTCTGCTGGCCTGAGGTCTGTTTCCAGTCATCTGACTGGGCATGAAATCAGACTGGCATGACTCCCCTCTCCCATAGTGGATTTACACAATTTACACACAACTCCCCTTTCATTGTGCTGGACCACCAACTAATCCTTTGTTCCCAGAGGGGCTCCTGCCGTACTTATTCTACTGTCTGTCTATGATAGACTGTTACTGCCCTCGTGTGGTAGAACAGCATGTTTACATTCTATCTTTGGCAGCATAACATATAAACTGGGATATGAAAGCAGTCACTTTATTTCGAAAAGAAGAAAATTCTTTGATGATGGACGTGATAAATTAATTCACAGTAAAGTCACTGCATAAAAGGAAAGTTGACATGTATTTTTTTCCTTTATGCAACTGTTATGGTGCAGCATATAATCTTTATTTTGTTTGCTTGTACTGTATGTTCGGTTTTAAAATGCACAACCCTATTTTCATCATGAGCAGAAATACAATTAACTAGAAGAACTGGAAACAGTTGCATGTATTCATAAAATAATTAACTGACTGAAAACCTTCTAAATATTTGTATCTAAGAAAAGAATTTTTGTGCTTTTTCATTTTTTTTACTTCCCTTCATATATGTAAGCAGAAAAGGCATAAATTAATTTATTAACAATTCCACCAGAAACACAAAAAAATTAAGTTGAATGTTTGATGTCCAGGAGGATCCAGATACCTGATTAAAAATGTCTTTCCCAATGATAAAGCAAATTCTACGTGTAATCAGTAAATGCTTATTCGCCTTATACCCTCAAACAACCACAAGATGGTGGTAAATCACTGTTGCTGATTTCTTCCCTCTCTCTTACACTGTAAAGCTGTGATTCATGAACAAATAAATTATTTTTTATTTTGTTTTTGCTTTCATTTACTGAGCTTTTTCAATCTCCCAGAAGTATTTTGGAGCAGTATTACAAACTCACTTAGTTTGAAGGCATGCTTTGCTTCAAATATTTGTAATGGGAATCTAAATTCAGATTTAGATTTAGAATTAGAAATACATCTAATAGTTTATTGGCATGGTATTTAGCATCATTACTTTTCAACAAGCTACTTACATTACAAATTGGACCAATAATAGTTTGTACAAACGCTACCGGAACCTTCAGCATGCAGTTCGCTGTGATGGAGGCTGTACCACGATCATTAGTACAGTTGTAATGTTGGTTTTCTATTGTCACACCATGTTTGCCTTTCTGCCCGAGTGCCCTTGAGCAAAACACAGAGCCTGAATCCACTTCATTCCTGCATCTTTGGCCTTTACTTAAGTTGGTGGCTTCTGTTGGTGGTCGGTCATACTTGTTCGTAAAACTGACATCAAATCTCAGTGAAAAGAAATAGAACCATAAACTTATCATGATGCTTCTGTTGAAATAGGTAGGCACTGCAAATATTTGAGTAAGATACTTTTGAACTATATTTGATACATGAAATGAACATTTTTAGTATTTACTACAATCAATATACAGTACAGTACAGTAATTTAGAACGTAAAAAGTGCATCTTGAAATATTTAATTTTTTTTTACAATGACTGTATAAAATGCAACATGCTACAGGTTATATTGTACAGTATTCATATATATGTGTGGTGTTTCTTGTGCATAGTAGTATTGTATGCATAGTTGTATACAGCTGAGTGATTGTATGTTGACATGATAAAAATGTTCATATCATCATATTGGAAACTGTTGTGGACAGCACAAAATATACAAAAGACATGCAAACAATAAAAATAATAAAAAAGTAAAAAATATAAAAAAGAAGAATGCAAACAATAAAATTGATTAAAAAAGTAAAAGATACAAAAAGGAGAACACAAAAAATAAAAATAATAAAAAGTAAAAGATACAAAAAGGAGAACATAAATAATAAAATAATTAAAATGTAAAAAATACAAAAAGGAGACGGCAAAGACAAAATGAAGTAAAAGCCATAAAAGTTGCATAACATGAAAATGTCAAAGACAAAGAAGTAAAAGAAGCAAAAAGACAAAATGAAACATTTTTTGTCTGATTTTGAGGTTAAAAAATGTGCATTTTATTTATTTGGTTTTCATGAGACTAAATAAAAAATCAACAATGTAAACAAAAGTTGACTACTTATTTTATAGAGAAAGATGAAATATACTTATAATAGTAAATGATCATCATTGAATATATAAAATGAAATGCACATACCAAAAACCATTGCCAAAACCATTTTTAAAAAATCTATCTCCCAGTTTTATTCATGTACATATGTAGCCACAAAACACAGCATCTCCTTGTGCAGATGGAGATGTTCAGTAATGACCACAAAACTTTGCCTGTTTGGTAAATAGCTGGAATATAGGAATGCGTGTGTGTGGCCGTGTGTGTGTGTGTGTGTGTGTGTGCATCAGTACTCCCTGTTGAACACTGCTGCGCTAATGCTAAGGACCTCTGTCAGCTTCAGGCCCCCGTCACAAGCACCCAGCCGTCAGGGTTCATGCTAGGACGTGCCCATTAACACAGAGGCCACAGGATGCAGGATAGCCACACCGGGAGAGAGAGAGCAAGCGTGCCACAGTGCAGGTCGCTCTCCCACAGCATGCTTACCAGTCTGCACTTTACAAGGACATTACTTCTCCAATCCACCAGCTCTCTGGTGGCAGGCTATCATTAGTGTGCTTGCAAGAGCCAAGAGAGGTGATAGCTGGGGAATTGTGGGCTTTCATATCCACAAGCTGGTCCACAGGATGCCAAGCAGAGTGTGGTAATTTAGCTCAGAGGTGATGGAAAATAGTGGGTTAGTTTAATGACAAGTTTGTGTAGCCATGTAAAAGCACTTATCAGAGAGTGGGCGATAGAGTGAATGGATGAGAAGCACCAAAATGAGAGTGAAGCAACCGTGTCAGTGTGTTTGAGTGTATGTGTGCACTCACTTTTGTTAGGGCTATGTTTTCTAATTGTGTCAACTCAAGCTTTTGGGGGACTGAATGTTTGAAAATTAACGATGTCAAGGGCAAAATCAAAACGCTTCAGGTAAAGATGGGTGGAATCAGGAAATTAGAAATATTTGGAGTTTGTTGCAAAAAAGAGAACCAGGAAATACTTGAATGGTCTCTAGTAGTTTACTAAAAATGATATTGTGAGTTGATATATAACATCAATTTATTCAAACACCTTTGGACTCTTTGGGGGGATCTGACTCTTCTATATTAATTTTTCTTTTCAGACATATTCCAGAAGTTCCACAAGTGCCAAATGATTATTTTCAGTGTTGAAAAAGAAGAATGCTTTTTAACTGTGCCGTGTGCTGGGTGTTTGAGGGTTAACATATTTGACCCCTTGTCCTATTTGTCCATGTAGCATCATGAACTGATCTGAGTCCATAACAGTGTTTTTACCATTTTGGTGTGAGGAATTTCAAAGTGAATTTATGGTTTTATACCCAAATTGGCAGAAAATGATCAGGTACTGTATAACACTGAACCACTAAAACAAATTACTCTCTTCAGGAATGCAAGTAAATATGTGTAATGTCCTTTACTGTTTTTTCTTCTTTTGGTAAAACTGTAAATTCAAGAATTCCTGGATAACAACAATAGTAATTTAGTATTAAAAATGGCATTTCAATTAAGGAACTTGTGCATACTGGTGAATTAACTATTACAGAAATATAAAACAATTATTTAGGTAATTACCAGTGCTATTAATTTAGGACAGTGGTGGCATAACCCTCACACTGGGTGGTGGTCTAATAAATTTGTTAAGCACTGTACATACTATTTTAAGAAAACATACTAGTCAGTCCGTCTTTGTAGCTACATAGTTCTTAACAAATGAGTCAGTAAAGATAAAGAATACAGATAGAGACATTTGGTCTTGTCCAAAGTGAATATGAATAAAAGTAAATGGATTCATTGCAGGGCAGATATCTTTTGGTATTGCAAAAATGTATATGAGGAATTAATAGGACTATTATCAAATATTGACTTTAATATTTGATCAAAAATGGATTGTAACACAGCTAAGCCATAAAACACATCCTTCACTAAGTGTGAAAACTCACAGATAACATCCTACGTGAATGAAGTCATCATTCATAAATATTAGCGTATCTTCACTTAATAGATTGTCTATTAATGCCTCTGATTCACTTTGGATTTCATCTGTTAGAAAAAAAAAATCAATCCTCCATCTCTGTCTCCCTTGACAACAGGTTATAATCCATAGTTACGAGGAGCGGTTGCTAGGTGCGTTGCTGAGATACAGACCCTACTTTCCACTAGTGCTACATAGGAGGCCACCGGGTCCTTGATGATGGCACAGAGATGAGGGACGGGTGAAAGGATGACAAGAGACAGGACAATGAGGAGAGGAAATAGACACACGCCTCAAAGAGACTGTATGAGTGGAGGCACAAAGAGAACCTAGAAGAAAGGCCGAAAATGAGAGCAGAGAATGAAAAGTAAACACAAAAAGGATAATGCAACAGTCTAAGTGGGCAATCTGCACACCTCTATTTGTCACGGCTACATTTTACTGAGGCCGTTTTTTTTGTGTGTGTTTTGTGCATCTTTTCCTGTGTGTGCGCATGTAATGTGCTGCGTGATAAAGACAAGACTGGCAGTGGAAAAGAGAGAAAGACGGTGAATCTACTTTGACTCTTTTGAAAGCCTGTCATCATGTGCAGAAAAAGGCTAAAAAGCAAATACAGATTCTTCTATCTCTTAATACATTGTGTCGAAGTGCTTTTTTTTATTGAGCAGTGGGGAAAAAAAAAACAAAAAAAAAAAAAAAACAGAACAACACCAAAATAAGATGATGAGAAGAAAACTTTTGACAGGTACTTTTTATTTTACAGGACATAAATGGGAGTTAACCAG
Source organism: Pseudamia nigra (assembly GCA_029823295.1). Lineage (NCBI taxonomy): Eukaryota > Metazoa > Chordata > Actinopteri > Kurtiformes > Apogonidae > Pseudamia > Pseudamia nigra. Next base: position 47,538 of record JAQQAE010000011.1, on the reverse strand, counting down.
CATTTGGTTTTCATGATTTGGTGAAAAAGTCAGACTGTTAATACTCTTCAAATTGCAGTTTCTGAGTGTGATTTGAATCTACTTGATTAGTTGTCAAGGAAAATATACACATCCTTAATTTTAAAAATGTCAAATCAAGGGAAATGCATATATTGCTTTTCTAGGTCTAAACATAGAAACTAGCATATACTGTATACGTGAAGAAATTCCAGAACTTGAAAGGTACAAAATCAAGTTGTGCCATTGTTTTTGCATGTGTTACACAGGACCAATCACCAGACAACAGAGAATGTTTTGTTTCCTTTTCTGCAAATTAAATAGTGTAAAACCTCCTAAATTGAAACCTCTTGAATTGCAATTACATATTTCTTTTGCAATTACAAAATTGTGCCAGCTACCATTCCAATTAATTATGCAACCCTGTGTAGTTTCATTGTTTTTGCACTATTTGGATTAAATCTGTGTATTTTTGTTATTTTAAAACTCTAGAAATTGTACTTAATGTATGTCCTGGATCATTAAAGACTTGTTAAATGTATTTCTCTCTATTTCTATAGCCATTGTACTGAGAGTAATAGCCCTCTGTAGTGCTCATGGACATATAACCTGAGTTACACAAGCTGTCATTTTTTTTTTCTCAGACTGATCCGATTAGTATGGTGATGATAGAAACCCGTGGGAGTGCTTACTCCTTACGAGTTTCCTTGTCGCTAGATAGGAAGAGTGTTCTATGGTACAGAAGCTGCAGGAGCCATCTGCCGCTTCGAGCACCGATTATCCCCTACCTCACCCCCAGGGGGCAGTAGCACCGTGCACACAACCTCAGCACACTCAACAATGTTCCTCCAGATCAAAGACACAGCCAAAAGCAGCCACCATCGCCCTCTGCCATCTACAGTACCTCCAGACAAGTTTTCAGCAGTTAAAAGGACATTAACATGATGTCACCGAACGCCTCAAAAGCAGCTTTTTGGTTTCCCATGAATAGACATCACTTTTGACATTCCTATTAGAATGAAAATTCTCACAACCAAATTAACAGTGTGTAACATCCATGTGAATTTTTATTTTAGGTTGCTTTGTTGTGTGCAGTTTAGTGGTATTGTGGCATGTGGGGAGAGTGCAAATAACAGTTTTGGAGGTTAGGATTTTTATGTCTGGTAAGCCCATACAGAAATTATGAAAAATAAAAGTCATATGATGCCAACCTGTCCTAAATTAAAGTGTAAATCCGTATGTGCATCTACATCTGTATCCATCTATGTGCTTTATGTTTTAAAATATTTTTTAGAAGAGAAAGATTTAAAAGGCGCACGGATAAAGTTCTCCAATATCACATGTTAATAAAGAAATTTAATGCGTTGCAAGCAACAGTTGCTGGCTACTTGATGTGAACTACAGTATAGCCAGAAAAAGAAAAAAGTTCTTGCTGGTGTTTGAATTAGTGTTTATCTTCTATTTATCACAAGTTAATAATGAAAAAAATAGTCAAATAGAAATTGAATACTGCCATGGTCCTTTGTTTTCTATATGTGTTAAGACACGCTGTGTGTACAATCCAATAGATGGACCTTACGCTCTGTATCAGCGTCTCAGCTCAACAGCCTCTTCATAATGTGAACCTTCTTTGAGGAGAGACCCCTGTTGGTTGATTGGAATGACTTCCCTAATTGGATTCAATTCCTAATTGAAACGTAATAAAAATGCATCAGTAGACGTGGCACCAACAATTACCTCATGCAAATCTCTTGATGAATTGACGTGAGGGGCGTAATTGCAGCTGTTAAAAAAATGCATTGATTTCTCCTGGAATAACATCAATTCAAATCACTTCACACTCATGCTTCAACCTGTGTGTGGAAAGCATTTGTCACTGTTTAGTGCCCCTGTTTGGAGGTATACTGAATAAATGAAAACATCTGCACCCTTTCACGTGAATACACCAGATTGATTGGGCTTGCAAGACTTTGTAGCAAATGAAGTGCATTTATGCACTGGAGGAAGGAAACAAAAGAGAAAATGTCTTTGTTCTTTGCTTCTCTTTTCATCAAATGGTGCGCAGGTTATGACTGTCTTTGATTTGTAGAGCAACACATTCTACTCAGGATGTGCCACAGGGAAAAAAACACATGCACACACAGTGAGACTGTTAGAGAAAAAAAGACACTGAAAAGGATACATGTAGAAAGGAATTGTGAAGGCTTTGATTCTCCTTCCACCAAATGTCCTGAACATTATCTGTCTGTCTTTTGATCAGATGTAGCAGTCTACAGAGAAAGGGTTAAAGCATCTTTTGAGTTATTGCCTACCGCTGTAGTCATAGCAACAGGTTAATAAGTAGCTTCTCTGATCTTCCTCTGTTGCTGCACAGGTTGCTAAGATACAAATAGCATTCTGGACCCAGTGGACTGAACTGCAAACATCTTTTGATAAGAATGAACTTTAAACATTTAAAGAAATGTGGAAAGCAAAGAGCCATATAGTGTATATATACTCACAGGAATGTATAGAAAAAATACCCTACACCTACAACCAGTGATTGCAACTACCACATTTGACCTACCCAGGCCGAAAAGGAACACAACAAACAAAATCGAACACTTACTAAATCCAGCTACCTCATACCTTGGAGCCGAGTGGTTGGCCCATGTCTAAAGGTAAACGGGCCAATCAGCTTTGGAACAGAGTGGCTGTTCCTAGACGCGTGTGCGAAACCAAGGGCAAATTAAAGCATTGCCTCTGAGTTGCATCATTCTCTCCTCACAGCTCTATTAGTAGGCTAGCCACAATGTCTCTTTACGAGAGCTACTCTCAGAGCAGAATTAAGCACACTTCCCTGCAGTGATATGTCTTTTTATGAACCATATTGACATCCTGTGTGCCAGTTCCTACAGGGAAAGAAACCACACTTACTGGTGGAAAATGCATGTCTGAATACCTCGGTTACTTGTAAGGTGATGTAATGGCAGCAGCAAGAGTTATTTGTGGAATTTTCATGTGATTCTGTGTTGATGATTTTTTTGACTGAAACACAAATGAAGATATGAATCAAATATTATGGACTGGAGATTTGAACACTGATTTCAATGAAATAGGTTTTGTCCTCACCTTTTCATTTAATCTCTCAACATGCTTATCCTCTGTTCATCTCCTTCCCCATCAAGGAAGGGAAGCTTTTATCTATTCTGTGAGAAATCCATTGATTCAAAAAGATGGACCCTCCGCACTGACACAACAAATGAACAAACACACAAGCAGCTTGACTGGAGGAAGCTGTGACGCTGCAGTCGGGAGCACTGGAGAGTCATTTTTGATGATAATGCTTGATCCCACTGTTCTTTCTATCACTGAGCCTCATGCTTTCACTTCAGCTCAGCTCAGCTGTCAGCCTGCAATGGCTACTCACACAAGGGCTTGTGCGCACTTGTGAGCTCATGTACATGCATTCCCTGACACAATGCGGGTGGACGCAGTTTGTGTGCCTCTTTGTTCATAAATATTACAAACTCTGATTGGCCATTTGATATGATTGTCCAATAAAGCTCGTGTTATGTGTCTGTCATGTTTCAGAAATTACCCACGTGTTGCAATTTGGCACGGTTATAAGCAGCAATAATTGTGTGTTTGCGTGATTAAGACTGTAATCAGAAAATAATGACACTTGAGCATGATTTAAGAGAATGGGTGAAATTTCACAGCTGAGAGGTTACAGGTTAAACAATACTGACTCATCAGAAAACAAGAATAATTTAAATGAAGCCGTGAACTAATGCATCATAGAAATAAAGCTACTGGGGAGGATGTGTGTCACACTGCAGCATAAGGTGTCCTGAGGTCACGTGAACCCTTTTTCGTAGAAGTGGGGATAAAGAGCTGCTTCACATGAATAAAAAAACAAATTTCATGGAACGAGGCGATGGTCTTGACAGTCAAGGTTTATGCTAAAACAACACAAGGCATTACAAAAGATTTTCACAACACAAGGGTCGCAGAACTCAATCACCAGACAAGTGATTTTCAATTCATTATAAGAATAAAGGATCCTTAAATTCAGTTTTGAGCTTTTAACCACCACAGTATTATTCTACAGATGAAAGCAGCTCACTCTCCAATGCTGATTAAAGGCTCTTTGTTCCCATCGGGCTCCATGCTGGTTTGGGTTCATTCAATTTTGGTCTTGATTACTCGATTGGAGTCATTGATTGAAAAGGAACTTTAATGACCTATTATCTCAAGTGGTAATCAGGTGTTGACAGACAGCTGTGCTGAGGGACTGGGCAAGGTTGATCGCCAGAATGGACAGAGCACGCTGGAGCCCTGCCGCTCGATTGAGTCAAGGGTTGAGCGGCACACAGTGTGCAGGCGCTCTGTTTGACAAGTCTCCCTCTGGAGCACAGTCTGTGCATAGTGGTGACATCATCTGCAGTTTGCCCAGGTCAGCTATGACTCAGATGTTTTGATACTTTAAAAAAAAAGCATGTTCATTCCCACCTGCTTTATGTTCCCTTGTTGCAATTTTACTACCCTGTGAATTACACTGAAATGAGATAGAAAGGAATTGAGATATAAAACTGGAGGCCTGTGCAAGCGCTCAGTGCCCTCAATGGTTGGTTTTGTTGTTTTACCACATTATAATGATCATAAACATGCATTTCTCACATTTACCACCATAGAACCAGAATACAAACAAACATCTCCATTTCTCCATAATGACGTGTTTGCACTTAAACTATTTGAGACACTTAAACTATTTGAGACACAAAATATGAGATCTAGAGATGTAAAACAGGTTTCATTCAGCACATGTCAATATTTCTAGGGCTACCTCTTACCTGTTCTGATTTCCTTATGTTTGTACTGTGTACCTTTTTGTGTTTTTTTAAATTTATTTTTACTATCCTACAAAAATAACAAACTACAGGTGCATATTTGCAGTTTCTCATGTTTTCACATTTCTGTGCACGTGTGTAGTAATTAGAAACTTCATAACAAGACTTATCTTGTAATCAAGCATCTAATTACCACACACATGACAAGATAACAAACCCACAGTGCCTAAAACTTTCACGCTACTGTACACGTCAGTGTACTGTATAATATATTCTTTCTTATCTGCTAATGAAGAATTAGATTTTAAATATGTGGGATGTCCTAAAAGTTAAGAGTCAGGATTGTTTTAACGGTGCAAGTCAAGACTTTTTCCTTACATCTCAATGTTTATTTCCGCACACACCTTCCAACACTGGCACATTTGTGTGTGTGTGCGTAGTAAATCAATGTAACATTGTCTAGCTAAGTCACTACCTCTGCTTTAAAAGCTTATCTGCAGTTTCAATCGTAGTGAGTGAAATGCTTAAATACCTTTTGAGCATATCCAAGTTTGAGTCATCTGCATCACCTTCTGTATCTCCAGGCTAAATCTCCTTTGTCCCCCTCCCCCTACCTCACATTACATCCCTCTCTTTAATTATCTCCCTTTTCAATCCCAGCATCTTCAAGTCTCATCAATGCTTCTTAATTTCCATCAATACCGCTGCAGCCTCAGCTCTCCACACCTGTCCAGTCACCATGGTAACCTCACCTCTGACAACAAAGAGCTCTGTAAGCCATGGCATGCAGTATTCCTCTTGATTAGATATTGATTAAGCTTTTGTAATACATAATAGGATCAAAGAGATTGTGCAATCTTTGCCTACCTAGGTCTTCTTCACACTTTCATTTAGTTATTATCTTTTGTTATTTAGGAATCTGAATGTTAAGATGGATGGAATTGAAATTTGGCACCCTTTGTCAGGGCCACTTTCAGGAACTTGTAGTTGTGCAAAGACAGATATTTTCTTTTAAAGAGAAAATGAAGTCTAAAGACTCTCCTATGCAAATGAACAATTTAAAGAGTGTTGACAGCACATCCAAGTTTCCAAGCAGCAGCGCTTACGCTTTGCAACATGTTTCCCATTAACAGGACATGCTAATACGCTCATTGAAGTGTGCAGAGGCTTCCGAATGCCTGAGTGTCCCTAATGGATGCATTGATAGATTAATGGACGATAAAAGTCAAACGCTAAATGCATGGTAAGTGACAAGTGATAAGTCAATATGGTAAATATTTGTGTAGGACATAGTTAAGAAGTTGAAAGGTAATTATTCATGATTACCTGCAGACAAGCCATTCCTTAGTATAATGAGGCACATGGCATGAATTTTAAAGCTCATGAAAATAATGGTCTGACGTGCATTTCTGTCAGTTACATATTGGTATCAGCTGCAAAACAACCATGATGTCATGGCAAAATTGGTTCACTTTATCATAAACCCATTTAATAGGTATTTTTAAACCAGTGTGACTCTTTCTTTGTCATGTTTAGTTTCCAGACTTGATTCAAGGGTAATGATAAAGAACTAGGGATTTTAGAAGTGCAGTGGTCTATGCAAAACATTTTTATGCGGCCATTTGCCAAGTATATTTGTTGACGTAAATTCTAAAGACACACGCTCGAGGGCATTAAAAGGATGGAAGCTAATCTTTTAAATGCAATTTTTTCCTCATCGGTCTGCCTTGTCAGCTGCCATTTGAACTCCATAACCACCACGCCGTCCAAATCATCAGCACTGATAAAGTAAATACACACAAAAAAATACTTGAGCCTGAGAGGAGCTTGTGTTTGACAAATTTACACTGAAGATTTAGAGGGATATAAGTTTGACAGAAGTGAGAAAAACAATTTTTTTGTTTCCATGCTAGGAGAGAAGGGGGGAAGAATTGAGGATAAACCCAAGAACTGCAAAGAACCACGTTTGGAACAATCTGACTTTTTTTCTTACAACTCAAACAAGGATAAAGACAACAAAATGTAATAACTTTCCCCTATCCAATCCATACTTCATGATTATCCCTCACTCCAAAACATTGGAAAAAATGGAACTGTCAAAAGAGTCTTGTTGTTCCATTTTCTTTGCATTGCCCCCCTCCTGGAGACAAACAAACAAACCCCTGTTAGCACATTTCATCAGCTTTAGGGGTTACAGAACAGATTGAGTATCGACAACGGTGGCTGTTGAGGCTTATGGCTCAAAGGCAACAGTAGAGGAAAATCTCAGGGGTAGGAGATGCAATCGAAAGGGCCAAAATAATTCAGCAGGACTCACTTGAGGAACAATCCAGTTTGTCATGTGGAATCATGGAGTGTCTGCTGCACAATGAAAGTGGCTCCCTAGAGAATCAGCACGGGAGTCAACATGTGAATAGCCACAAGTTAGTGTCCCACCTGGTCAGTCTTTGCCTTTTTATCACCTGCAAATTTAGCAACCATAAATCTGTTTCTACAACAATGCTACTACACAGCTGCAGCACAGAGGCCCATAAACAATAAATGATGTCTAGTGTCTCGGGATGGTTTGGTCATTGATGTTCTCTGGGGTGCCGTGCTCTGTTCTGGGAACAATTACTGTCAGAGTTTTAATGTTTTCCTTCTGATGTGATGGACAGTCGTGCCTGCTGGAAATTGTTGAACAATTGCTAATGTGCAAAGAAACAAGTTAAATTATCTCACCCACAGGGTTCCAGTTACAGTACATAGACTATTGTGGTCTGAGGGTTAATGAGAAAGGAGGAGACTTTGAGTCATAAAAAGGACACTGACCATAGGTTTAATGTGCTCTGACCCATCCCACCGTAACACAGCATGAGGAAAACCTCTTATTAATCGATTGCCCTCCTGCTTCTTCTCCACAGATGATAAGCAGCAGAGCACCCACTGCACCTGAAGTTGTCTCCACTGTAACACCTCCAATGAGACAAGAGCTGAATATCCATTTCCCTTTAATCAATTCAGAATTTATTCCCCTCCCTCGTTCAATCTCCCTTTCCATTTATTATGCATTATTCACCCTTTTTAAACGATTTTCTACTAACAGTCTCATCTAATTTGGTATTCGGATATGGTTAGCGCTGTTAGCTCAATTAATACAATGACATGTCCTAAATGCATTCTCTTCACAATTCAAGACAAGGGGACACAGAGCACTTCACATTGTTCCAAACGGGGTCACAACATCATATATCCATACCTTTAGGAGGTATGTGAAAAGAGGTTTAAAAAAGGACAAGGCAGGCTCAGTTTTCTACAGGACTGTGCTTTATTTTAGTCTAAGCGGAATATAATGAACTAGAGAACTACAGAGTTCAGGAGTACTATGGGAGTTATCACTCCGAATCAGGGGAACGGACCCGAGCCAAAGCTAATTCAAATTACATCTCTGTTTCAAAACAAAAGGAAAACAGTAACTCAGTTTGTTCAAGTCAAATGATAAAACAAATCATTCCATTCATTCATAAATATCTAAATATATTATGATCAATTAATTTATATGAGAATAAATGGATTGAATGAAATTAGACAGTGAAGCTGGGAATGAAATGATTCATGATACAACGATAAATGGTGCAAACGTTTCTATGACTAAATGTGAATTCTTTAAAGGCTTAATTTGAATGCTTGATTTGAGCAAACAGCTCAGTTAGCTGAGTTTGTTTACGTTTTGGTCCTTGTAACCAATGAAAATGGAGACGGACGACCATGTCCTTATTTGTGTCAGAATGGGCTTGAGGCTAAACCGACTCTAGCAAAGTACTTGTCTTCAAATCAGATTGTTCACCTTCAACGATGAAACATTTGGCATCCCCAGAATACTGTGTCCGACCACTGTTCACAGGTAGTACTGTCAGAAAGAACAGACGGGCTTTAAGGCAAAATTCCCTCCTCGCATCAACCAATAAATCTGACTGAGCAAAGCAGTGTCACAATTCACTGCTGGTACAATATCTGTAGTGGATGTTGTACATTAATACAGTGTTTATCAAAATCACAGAGATGTAAAGTAAGATCAGATGATGCAAATCACAGACATATCAGTGATCAACTGTCATCCCGTAAGAAATCAACATACAAAAAAACAGTTACATGAGGAAAATTACAATAATCCTTCCATGGCTTGAAAACAATGGGGTATGGCAGCATAGATCTCAAAATCAATGTGAATACAGGGTTTAATTTTTCACCTTTTTTTTCCCCAAAAAGGCCTCAAATTAGATTATTTTTCAATATGTAATGTCGATTATTACTGTTGTTTTTAACCAGTACCATCAATTACCATTTTATAGTGCAGTTTGTTAATTGTATTTCAATGAGCAAGATACAGTATTTTTGACTGGGCCCAAAAAATGGGGTATTTATACAAAATTGTACAACAAGAAAGTATGTATGAATAAAACATATTATAATAAACCTCATGACAATGGGTCCATCCCAGCTTCAGCTGATAATAACGAAAAAGAAAAGAAAGAAAACAAAAGAACAATTTACCAAACATGAGTATAAAATCCCATTTTTAACATCAGCACTTCACTATACAAGAAATAAAATCATTTTATCTTCTGTTGTTGATAAATTATCTCATAGCTTCCTTCTCTTAGTTTCACTGAAATATATTAACTATTTATTTTTTTTAATGTTTGAACATGATCTATTGTACGGCCTATAAAGGATGTATAACAGAATTGAAAAATAAGCTATATTATATGTACACGGGTAATGCATGTGTTTGGTCAGGAGAGCAGTGGCAGGTTGGGCGAGTTGGGATTGGGTTGTATCTTTTCTGACATTGTCCCCATCCTCTTATCTCAGAATGAGTCGGTGCTTGTGGTTTTGATATGTAAACCATGTGTGATTCCAAAATGATTTATGTACATATTAAACAAAACAATTTCCCGGAGCTTTGAGATTATTTGTAGAGCTACCTCTTTCAGTGTTGCCAAGTCCAGTCTTTAACTTCCAGAGATTTTGAAAGACTATGGTAGTGGCTGTTGCATTTTTTTTTTTTCCTTTTCTTACTTTTTGGTCACACTGTCAAGCCATAAGCATGCAGATGGATGAACTCCGCTGCGACTGTCATATCTGTTCATCAGGCCCAATTGGACTAATCCAATTACTGCACAGGCCATCTTTCTTCTGTCAGAAAAATCATGACATGTCGGTGTACACAGAATCTTGATTAACGGATCACTCCAGGGCCATAGCTTAGACTTGACACTAAGTCAGATACTGTCTAAGCCTTAGTCTGATGCTTAGGGTTGTACTACGCATATTCAGAGTCCAAACTTAAGGGGCTTAAAAGGAGTGAAACTCTCCTCGATCCCTGCACTGCTGTGGATACATTTTATAGTGACATCATTGTTCCACAGAGTTGGGCCTGTCAACACAAGCTGCTATACAACCTCCCTCTGTTTTTTGTATTTTTATAGGCTATTTACATTAAGGAATAAAAAAGTCTTTGTCTGCATTACTCTCAGCCATGTTTCACGCGTACAGCTCTCCACTGTGCATTGCAGGGTGGACATGGCAGCATTTTTTTCTTTCTTTTTTCTTTTTTTTTTTCTTTTACTCTTGGAACTGGATGATGATACTATAAATCCAAAACACAATTTAGGTGGTTCATCAACCCTTCTGCTAGCTCAGCACTCCCTACCACAGGATGCAACCTCATATGTCCTGTTGACCTCATATTTGTGATTCTGCGCGACCTCCCTCAGGATCAGGGGTAAGGCAAGGCTCTGAACCTCTCCACTAATCATGACATCATAGCTCCTGATGCCCTGAGTATCGGGAGTGATTTTGTGGAGTTTCAGTTTAGCACACAGCACCCCACCACCCAGTGCCTATTTCCACCTTCGCCTTCACCATACAAATTCCTCATTTCTACAGCAAAACCTGTTCTGCACTAAAGCGAGATGACGGAAAACCTCTCTCTCCCAAAGCAGCCATTAAATGAGAGGTATTAATTTCTTCCCTCCTGTCCAACAGGTTCCTTTAATTATCTCTCCACTTTCAGTCAATTACATTTCACTTCCTTTCCTAGACAATCACTGCTATTTTAGGGTGAGTGTTATGCACCCAGGGGATCGGTGAGGGGTAGACATGCTCTACTACTTCTCTGCTTGGGCCCACCATCAGACGTGACTCTCTAAGGACTTCAATTTGAGCAGTGCTATAGTGGCAGGTGATTAAACTATGTATGGATATATATATATACAGTATATATATCAACTCATGATTTGAGGATGTGGAATCAGAATGGGTAAATCCATCAGTGACAGGAATGCTGTATATTTTTCTTGTGTTCAGTAATCCTTTTATTTGTGAAATGCTGTATATTTATACAGTATATATATATATTCTTCCTGTTTGTTCAGCCTTATATACTTAATAATATGCTCTCACAATTCATTGATTCATTTCTTTAGGCTAAGTTCCATCATCTCTTTGGACCAAACTGAGGAGATAGATGGAGTAGACAAAGATTTCTGTCAATAAAGAAGGGAACATAAGTAGCTAAAACAAACTCTTTTCTTGTTTTAGTGGTTCCAGAGAATATTTTACAGCTATTTCTGTTTTTAAAGCACATCACTTCAGTACCATCCTCCCCAGGGTGTAAAAGTAATAAGAGCACTCTTGTTAAAAGTGTTGAAGTGCTGATTTCATGTTGCCTAATTTAGCCCTGGCATAGCAGAGATGCTACATAACACTGCACCGTTAGCCAAGCAGACAGCAGGATACTAGGCTGGGCAGGCTTTGGCTCACTGGGGACTCAACCTGCCATTAGCAGTGGGAACTAGTGCAGCATCTGGTATAAAAGTTGTAAGACAGAAAGGATCACTGGAGCAGGCATGCACGGTTTATATTCAGCTGCACAGAGCTTTAGTTATGCAACATACTGTATATAGTATATCACTGAGACAAACACAGGAAATTTGATTGTTCGTTGAACATTACATTTCCAAACGATTTGTTCAGCTTCTTACATATAATGAGCACAGATTGTTTGCAGACCGTAGCTTTGTTTTGATGTACTTCACATGAATTCAAGAAGGTTCCTGTCTCGCATTCTTTTAGAAGATTCAAACTTAATTTGACCTTAGATATATTTGAAGGCAATTTTGACAGTCCTGTCATTATGATGGGGACAATTTTGAACTACTGTGCTTCACAAAATGTCTTTTAGTGTCGGACAACAATGTGCTTTGCAGGTGTCCCAGCAGGAGTACAAGCAGGAAAAAGAAGTGCATGTGGAGCATGCTATTGTGTGAAAAGCAAAAATGGCGGAGACTGTAGAGATTCTGTAGGGTAGACAGAATTAAGCACTGAAGCACAATAATGCAGGACTTACTTTATCTACAGAACGGAGGATTTTCACCAGAACTGTTTTGACCCAGTTTCAAGCAACTATTGTTGCAATACTAAGAAAAGGAAAAAATAAGTTCTCATGTGTTTTGACTGCCTATTTGTTTTCTTAAAAGTTTTGGTTATGTCTAGTCTGTCATATTAACACCTACTGAAAATGTGGAAGGCTTTATCCCACATTCTCCATCGCCTCTTTGCGTAAAATCGGCAGTATTATTGGTGCCAGGTCAGCTGTCAGCAGCCTTGCCAGGGAGTAGGCACAAACATAATTCTCTCTAATCTTCCTTCTGTCATCCATGTGCATGCAGGGGACCATCTCTCCCGTCATTTGGTCCAAGTGATTATCCCAGTGATTTTTCACTTGGTTGCTGCTAATGTATAGAGGCTGGTGATTACAGTGTGATTAGGGAGAAAGGTGAAATAGCATGTCTAATACGGTGCAGGAGATAATTGAAGGGTAGTGAGCACACACATTAGCTGGGTTTGAAAATGCTTTTCCAAGGGAGAGCTGCTGAACAGTTGTGCTGAGGGTTGGAAAGGCATGGCTGCTCGTAGGACAGCGGAAATCAGGGGAGTACACGGCATGCTGCTATCAATAATTCAAGTGAAAACCTTCTGCTTATTTAAATGACAATGAATGGCAGTGCATTAAAGTCTATGGAGACTGCTGGCACATTTTATCACTCCTTCTTTCTGTGATTTGGAATAGGTCCTGTGTGACATTTCCTTTGAAGAACCACAGAAAAAAATGGTGGGAAGGCCCAAAAGGGGATCTAATCCTAAAAATCACCATATAAAAGACTGATGCAATATATTTTTATATTGGGAGCCAATCTAAAAGCATACTTTTAAAGGGTTGCAATGTAATGTTTTATTATTGCCTTCCAGTATCTTCACATGTCCCCTTGCCTCCCTCCTTTCTGCTGAATGCCAGCTGTCAGGGCTCAAAGGGCTGGTTTACGGATGTGAGCTGGTTTTGGACAGAGAAAAATTGGGAAGTCTTCAGATTGACTGAAACAACATTGTTCCTCCCTTCAGACTCATTCCAAACATATTGATCTGCTTTTAGAAAAGAGCCTCTATCTGGCGCTCTAAAAAAGTCAAAATAAAAGCTGCAGGACTCTAAATCAAGACATGACAGCGCTGGAGTGCTTTACTCGGTCTTGTCTGGCGTCAATGTCAGAGAGGCTACAAGCTTGCTGAATGATGGTTACAAGTGAATGTTAAATCTAATTTAGATATTGTCTATTTAAGCTGAAGTTTTCTCTCAGTCAGCTCTATGTATAATATATGAAGAAAGCAGGTCAGGGAACATGTTAACTGTGGAATTTACATTATATTTGGCAGAGCTAAATGAGCTCTAAAAGCCTGGACTCATTTGCCATCAATACAGTAAATTGAGTTTGTCTTCAGAGAAATGTTTGTTTGTATCTGCCAAGTGACAAGAGGCAATTTTTCTCAATCTGGAGTTTTGCAGCGACTCCAGTGGATAGAGATATCCTTGGCATCTCGCTTGTATAAGGCTGTTTTTTTTTTCTTTGCTAATGGGTATACTTTGTTTTTTGTACGGGATTCTAACCCCATGAGTTCTTTCTGCTGGCAGTTTCAGTAGCTGTCACCTTGCTCCTCCTTCCCTCTTTCGTATCCTCTCCATTTGTCCATTTCTCTTGGTGGAATCATCTTCCTATAACAATTTGTGGCTTTATAGTTCACACTCATTGTTGCAATACAAAAGGTCAAGAAGAATGGAAACAAATACATAAACAAGAGAAAAAAAAAACCCAACAGAAAAGACTCCCCATGTCCATTTTGCTTGGTCTTTACAGTGGATTGTCGCTTGAACACAAAGGCTAGTGAAAAGCCTTAAATGTCTGCACCCTGTCCAGCACAGACGTTCCAGAAGTTCAGTCTTTTTTGTCTTGTCGTTTCTTTCTTTTTTATGATTTCCAAAACAGTCTGTTCATAGCTGTCAGAGACTGCGGTGACTTATACATCATGATGAGCGAGATATCCAGTGGCTGACACCTTAACATCCAAGAGAAAGAGATTTGTTGCAAACAGGGGCAAATGAATGTTTCCTTTATATCCTCCCACTTGCCCACTTTTCAATACAACTTCAAGTATTTTTTTAAACAACAGCAAAAGATAGCAAATCTACTTTTTTTCTAATCTACTTTTACTATTCTACAACCTGGTGCTAAATCAGCATCCAGAGGAAAAGATCAGCCCCTATACTACGATTCCATGTCTTTTTTTAGTACATTATTTCCATTTTCTTTTATTCATACTTACAGTAGGCCACTGGATATTGATTTAATGTTTTTTGACTACGAGTAAATTGTAATACTTGCAGCTACAAGGTATGAGTTTTTAAATATATATTTATATATTTATATATTTATATTCTTTTAAAAAGCGTTTAGTCCTTTGGTCCCTATTTCCTAAGGAATGATGCATGTAAATTATCCTGGATTCTCCTCTTGTTTTCTCTCCTCTCCTCTTCTTCTGTCTCTTTTTCTTCATCAATCCAGAGCTTGCCCTGTCACAGAGCACAACACCTGTGTAGGCACAAAAACCAAAATGGCAGCAGGCTGGTGTGTGTGTTTGTGTGTATGTGTGTGCGCACACGCATGTGTTTGCTTCAGTACTTGAGTTGGCATTTGCACGTATTTATACATGTACAAAGTATTTTTTTTTTCATATTTTTTTAGGTGTAGCGTCTTTAAATGTTAATGTTTGGTTTGTTATCTGTGTGTTTATCTATATCCTGTGTCAGTATGCATGCTTTGAGCATAATGAGTCTATAAAGGTTTTTTCCCCATCATGTCTAAAAAACAGCAGCAAAAAGTTGGTCTCTGCAAAAAATCTTCTTCCACAGACGCCAAAGCAAAACAGGGAAAAAAGAGGCATTTGCGAAGAAAGAAAAAATTAAATAAAATTAAATAAAAAGAAAACTCTGGGATTCTCCTCCTAGTCACCCAATCTTTCAGTGGGTCTCCAGCAGGATCAAGGGACCACCCTTCCTTCATGATATGTAGCAGAGCAAGAAGTCTTTGTACTTTTACTGCACTTGTGGAAATAAGGTGTTGTGGCCCTTCATCCTGTGACAGAGAAAGAGTAGGAAAGAGAGAGAGAGGGAGGGAGGGAAATAAAAAGAGTGGATTTAGTGAGGCTGTGGCAAACATGCTCAGGGTTGCTGGCTCCTGGTTATCACACAGACTGACAGGCACAGCCAACAGCATGAGAAACAGACGGGGAAGGGGGGAAAAAAAGACAAGTGTGTCAATCAAAACCAGAAATAGGTGGGTTAAAGGTGGGGTGGGAGATTTATTTCGCAACCACATGGAAGAGACATTTACACTGTGACAGCACTAATACAAGAAGGACCTAATTTAAACTGACTACATCTCCCTGCTTTACAGAAGCCAGGTTTAATGTTATTATGAACACACTAGTCTATGGACACTGAAGGACACACAAAGAAAACCCATGTGTTTCTGGGGAAATATGCAATATGAGGGGAAAAAAATGTGTGCATATTACAAAAAGAAATGAAAACAAAATGATCTCATGAAGAACTGCCCTATATTCTTCCCTGACTTTCTGTTGGCCTTATTTGCTGCGTTGTCACCGTGTCCGTGTCAAGATTTCGTTTACAGCCTATCATCTTTTATACATTGTGAAAAAAAGACTATGAAATCACAGCAAAGTGACTCTCTGGGAGTGAACATGAAAGCGTCTGACTTGATGATGGGTACACACATCCAGACACTCTTTATTCTACCTTTCCATTTTTGTAAATTAGCTTGTTACCATTTCATAATAGATTTGCTTTTTAGATGTAGGAGCAAAGGATCTAACTTATTTTTTTCCATGAGCCAAAGCGAACCCAGTCATTAGTAATAAAAAGGACTAACATTCCCGATTACAGATGCCCTCTTTTACATGCCACCAGGGATTCACGGTATCTATCTACCACAGAGAATAAGAAACACACAGTGGCTTTAAAATAGAACCCCCCCCCGCCCCCCAGTAAACAGTTTATTTGAAAGTATTTCAGCCTCCAACTTTGTCAGATGATGCAGAATACATATTTCATTATTTTATTATTATTATTGTTTTTTTTCCCAGAAGCTTTTTTGTCTCAGCACTATGCCCCTTCAGACACCATCACTTATGGCTTTATTATAGACACCAATTAAAAGCCAGAGTTGATGACAGAAGGAACGTATCCCTCCCTGTTCGCCTGGTTGGAAATTCCTGAGTTCATTGGATAGGCTCCTGGAGGAGGGAGGGCTGCCTGCAGTGATTCTGGAAGAACATGGCAAAATAAGTCTGAAAAAAATGACTAACTCTTATCAGTTTGGCCTGGAGGGATAGAAACAAATTCACTTGCAAAGAAAGGACCTTTTTCACTTTGATATTTTTTTTTTGCTGCCTTTTACTGAATGAGACAGAATAAATTCAAATAAAAGCAGTGGAAACGTAAAAGAACCCTGTCTACCAGATATTGCATTCATATTTTAACTAAATCACCACTCCACATTAATGCCACCTGCATTTTATAAGAAATGTCATCATTGCCTTGAATTTGTGGAAGGAAACACATGTTGTCATTTAGAACTGCAGTGCTTAAAAATGTACAATGAAAAAATTGTTCAATTGTGCAGAAGTTCCCCAGTATTGTAGTTTAAATAGTCTATGATATTCTTCAGGCTGCAGAAAATCTGCCATACTGCAATTTGACATATAATCAAAGGTGTTTTGAGAAAATTTGGAAGTAAATACGTACTGTAACCGACAGCTCTAAATACAGACTGATCAGTTTCATTCTCGTGTAATGCAACTGCTCTGCTCCACCAGTCAACAATGAAGCTTGGAAAGCTGGGTTCTCTTGTTCCCAGCTGCATGTGACATTCATATTTTTTCTTTAGCCTTTTGATTTGGACAAAGAGGAGAGAGCTGCAAAAGCAGGCTGTATATTTTTCTATTTGTCCCCCTGATATTTTTTCTCCTAGACTTTTCAGAATTCACTACTTTTTTTGTCATTCTTCACTCGGCAGGAGGAGTGGGAGTTACATATGAATGGGTTTCTGGGAGATATGTTGCGTAAAAGCTTATTTTTCCTCTAGTATAATAATGTAGAAAAACTAAATTACTACATCAAAAAGCAGATAAATATTCCTGGAATTTGTGTTTTTAATCTATATATTCTACAGGGGTGGATGTGTATTGTGGATGGAATTTGGCCATGTGGGTTTGTAGTGCTGCCTGCAGCTCTGTTCTCACAGTGTAATTGGTTTGCACCCTCATAAATAAATAAATGCAAAAGGATTCTCATGTTAGGCAAACAAAACAATCTTGCAGAAGTACTCCCTGTGCAGATGGAATCCGTGGAGAAGTGGAGTGTCAACATTTGCCTCTGCTCTCTGCACGAACAGTGGAGATTTAATTGGCTACACAAACATAGGGTCATCCTGGCCATCTTTCAACTAAACAGATGTCGTTTGGGACAAGAAAAAGGTCCTTTTTGCAAACA
This sequence comes from Pseudamia nigra, assembly GCA_029823295.1. NCBI lineage: Eukaryota > Metazoa > Chordata > Actinopteri > Kurtiformes > Apogonidae > Pseudamia > Pseudamia nigra. The sequence continues at coordinate 29,763 of JAQQAE010000011.1, read as the reverse complement.
TTTCATACTCTCAGAAAAATCATAGTTAACTTGAGAAACACTGTTGATGTGAATGTGGAGAAATATATAGAAATAGAAGAATGCAGTACATCCATACACATGAACCCCACAAGAGAAAATAAAACATCACAAGGGCACACGGTACAATAGCACAAAGGGTTAAAGGCCACTTCCAGTTATAATCAACCAACCAATCAGCACGTCAGTTACATGATGTACAACAGGTACCAGCCAAGAAAGGCATCAGTTAACTGCACTCCACAAACTGCCAATATACAATATACAGTAGATATAAAAGGAGGGCAGAATATAAAGAGATAGAGTTTAGAGATATCAATCAATGCCACGTCATGCAACGTAGTTACAGTCCCACCACATGACGTCATCCAAAATAAAATGACACCATGGGTTCAACTTACAGCTGTGGGAACTTGGCCCCATGACAGGTGTAGGGGGTGTGTGGCTATATCGGAGAAAAGCCACCTCACACTGTGACTGGCCATGTCAGGTTGCCAGGTTGGTGGGGTGCAAAAGAGGGAAAGAAACAGTGGGATGGTCTTTTCCTTAAGTCACAACACAAAGCACCCTTTGCATATTAGTTCCACACTCTCACTTACTCTGTCTGACAAATCAAATAAGGTTATTATGGTTATTACCATAAAAACTGAAAAAGAAAAAAGCAGTCTGACAAGTGAAACAGAAATAACAGAACACATAATCTTCAACACAACACAAAAGGCCTTTTCTTGTGCCTCACTAGTGGTGAAATATTCTCAGGCTGACAACATTTGCAGGTTAAAAGGTTGAATTGATGTTTTTATATTCACAAAGATAACCCTTAAGGCAGGAATGCATATTTCAGAAACATGTCCTGTCTACAGTAATTGGATTTGCCTTGCATTGTTTGCTATGAGGGTGGCCATACAGTGAATGCTTCAGCTTTTTCCTCCTCTCCTTCTTCCTCTTTTTTGCATTAAGTTTATCTTTAAGACACAGAACACAATTTCAGAATAGCAGGGCTCCAGACACCAGTAGAAGAAAATGCTGTCTGATCATGTTTTTAATTCAACTTCAAAGTGAAATCCTAAGTATTACAGAAAAAAGTGGGCCTCTGAAGTTATCTATGCATTAAAGTTTTTTCTTCTTTTTACCTAAGGATGCAAAACTCAACCACTTTTCATCAGAGTACTTCATCATTATAATGCAGTTGAATTTGGAATTAAAGTAAAATGAAACACTAACAGTTGAACCTGACTGAACTTATTTGAGTCTTTTACCGAATTGTACTGTCTGCCACAATTTTGAAATCTTAAAAGTATACTTTCATGAATGCCCTCTTTTTAATGAAATCTCTTATGATTTTTAGAGATCTGTAAACTTAGAGCTATGATACAGAACTGGCTTCAGAAGCCCCAGTAGCTTACTTCTTCTTTAATGATTTCATGGGATTGGTGTAGGTTTCGGTCTGTTGCTTCAACAACAGAAGTGGTGTAATAACAGAAGAAAAACACAAAGATGGATTGAACCAGACCAGAGACAAAGGAGCATGTGAAATGAACACACGTACACAAACTGTACATACACACAGGCTTCCATAGAAACTGACAGAATGTATTTGTGGAAAATGTCTCTACTTGGAGACATTTTGTGCACTTCTCAATGTCTGCCTGTCATTTGGTGCATTTTTCCAGATATTTTCCATTTGTCTCTCATTGATGTACTAAATCAATATGATCCCTCCCCTCTTTTCCGGGTACCTGTTTTGAAAGCCCCTGTTCAATTAACAGTACTCGTCTCTATTCACAGCCAAAGCAAAGCATAAAAACAGCATATATCATTTGTGTTGCGTACCACCTTCTACTAATACCAGCTTGTGGCTTTTAAAAAGTCAGATCTAAAACAAACAAATGGTTTTTACCATGCTTTTATTTATGGAGAAATATAATCTAAGTGTATGCTATTGTAATATAAACTTGTCTAGCCAACTCAGTGAGAACAGCATGCAAGTATGTTATTTTGTACTGGCAGCTGCACTTCGTAACAGATGTGAGATGGTTCTTTAAATTAAGCCTGACACTGTGAAATTAGTCTTCATTGAGGAATGGTGCTACTTTGAATAAAGCGTTTTATTATTTAGTAAAAAGCGGTACTTTTCTTGCGGTTAAAAACAAATTATACTGTGGCAGACAGACTCTATCCATCTATTTTTCTGTTTTTCTTCCTTTATTTGGCATATGAAAAGTTCATAACTGGCAGTGTGATTTAAAAGTAAAAGCAGCACTAAAGTTCACATTCATCTCAGAAGATAGAAGATACACTGTCAGAACATATTTCACCCTAAATCAATGAATAGTTATGCAGTAAAATACAATTATTTTGGAATTTAGAACACTTATCTCTGATCCACACGATGAGTTTCTTACTTACATGTTAATAATGCAGTACATTAACATTGTTTCATGTGTATTGTGACTTTTTTGCCTTTCCTCGGATTTGTGCATGGATTTTTATGCACATACAATTAGCAGTCAGGCTTGTTTAACTGCTCCATAGGTCTCATACTGTGAACATTGGGGATTTATACCGTGTATAAAAAAACCAAACAAACAAACAAAATAAAACCTTGTGTAATGCTGTCAGTGCTGAGAAATCCACACAAGATAGAAAATAGGAGTGAGACTGCCAATAATGCCAGTCTGATTGGCTGGGGGAACATGGCCAGATACCTCACAGTGAAATCAGTTACTTGGAAAACCAATGAAAAATTAAATTAATATAGTTTATGTTGTCAACCCCCTTACAGAGGTCTTTAATAGACACATTTACACAACACAAATACTAATTTAAGTGAATAGGGCTGCATAATTTGATGACAATGCCATAGTGTTTTTAATGTAGACATTGGGATATGAACTTATTTGAGTCTACTTGTTTAGTTCTCAAGGAAATGTAAATGTAAACCAATACAAATAGGCAGATATTTGCTTGTTTTGCATAGTAGTGTTTTTGATCAGTGTCACTGAATTGAAAATCATCACTATACACCACAGTTTGTGTTTATTTTCCTTATTTCTATGCTAAAATCACCCTAAATCTACATGACAGATTTATGAGATTATGAATGCACAGGTTGTGACTGCAATTCAGTGAATTATGCTTCTGAATGTCCACAAAACATTTACATGTATTTGAGTATATTTAAAGTGGTAAATGATGCAGGTGTGAGGCATCACTCCATTTAGAAAAATGGTGGTGGAAGCTTCAGTGCCGTTCTCCACCCTGCATATTTTTTTGTCCATTTATTTTTATGAGCACAAATTTTCTTTCAAACATCCCACATTTACCCATGCTGCTCTTCAGTAGTCTTGTAAAAAGTTATTATACTATAAATCTGCACTGTATTAGCGTGCACCATTTTCCTATGTGCAAAGGTTTAACTGAGGCCCCTGAACGCAGCAAAGCAGCAGATAAAAATCTACTGCTGGGGCTATTTTTGGAATGAAATGATGTGTAACTGCTTTTGTGAATTTGTTGCTTAACAACTCATATTGATTGCCAAAGCTGTACCCGGTCAACAGGTAATTATGCACAGCTAGGTATTGATGATGTCATCAATTTGCACTGGAGCATCCTGCATCCGGTACTAACCAGATTTTAAGAAGAAACGAAAAACAATTTAGTGGATTAGGGCAACCTGACAAACACCTCAAAGGGCTGATTTTGTGAAGACTGAAATCTTGAAGGTGGTGCCCTGACACTGTCACAGATAAAGCTTTAGTTAGAAAAACATGTTGACCTGAAATCATGAGGAACAAGTCAGTTAAATTTCTACTTAAAGCTCTATTTGTGCAATTTGTTGTACTAGTACTAGTTTGTGTAGTTCCTGTATGTGTTTAAAACAACTAATGGACTATTATTAGTATGAGACATTTGGCAATGTGTCTGTACTTTCTTCTTTATTAACCTTACATTTAAAGTGCAGCCCACACTTGAAGCACATAGCCAAGGTGATTCATGCATCTTTATAAAAATATAAGTATGCATTCTAAAATAGAAATTAAAAAAACAATTACAATCCCAAATTTAAAAAAAAAAAGTTTGGACCCAAAAGTACCATTTACATTTAAATTATGCTCTGTTTTTAAAATTTACTTGCAACATATTTCATGTGCTGTCCGGTCAGTGCCATTTTATTAGAAAATACACAGACATTCTGCAAATTCTAGTATGCAGCACAAATGGAAATAATATGGACATGGGCAATTAACAGCTAAAAATAGTTTAAAATCACTCAAAAACAAGGTGATTTGAAGCAGCTGATGGGAACAGGTGATTTTAAAAAAAGAGGAGGGTGACAAAAGAGATTTAGACTTTTGGGAGGAAAGATGGTGTGTGCATTGCTAATTTGTCATAAAATACACACAAAAAATTGAAATCTTAAAGTTTCTCAAACACAGGTGGTACTGTAAAAGACTAGATATTCCCCACATTCTAATGTCTCAAATCATATTTCATACATATGAATATGGGTAAAAGCTTAGGGCGCACGTCAGTGTAAGGCGTGCTTCCCTAATCTCTAACCCAAGTTCAGTCCTGCAGCACTGGATGGGACTGGATGATTAATATGTAGAACACAGCATTCCCATGTCACTGACAGATCCATAGGGACCTTTGTCAAGCACTGATACAAACAGCTATAAATACAAGCTCTAGGGCATTTTACTTTGTCATTCTGGGACAAACAGGGTCCATTTCTTCATAAAACAAACATAGTCATCACCATGTTTGGACAGGGTGATGATCCAGGTTAGATGCCCCCGTACTTAGAGAAGTGGACATCACTTCTGTCAGGTTAAAATATGGCACAGTAATGTTTGAACTTGTATTTGTAAAATAGCTGTATGAGTGTCCTTACCAATCCTGACTCCATGTGGATTTGTCATTAATACCAGAATCCCATGTCCAGTAAATTAATGATTCAATCTGTCCACAGCCGAAGAACTGGTGCAGGTCAGTTTAAGGTGCTGCGCCCTGTATATAACCATACATTCAAATACCGAAGCCTGTGGTGTTGATATGAGAGAACAGAGTGTCCAGTCCTTTTTTTTAACCATGTTCGAAAACTTTACTTTTGAAGATTTCACCAGTTTTCTGTATATGTCATAACTAAGTAGTCTTTCCTCCTGAGTCTAAACCTCTCCTCTACTGTTCCTTATGACCAAATCATGTTCAAACTTCCAGGTGTGATTTCGCTCAACTGTTCCAATCACATTATTTTGGAATATTTTTTGACATGTTTTTAGCCCTTAATTTCCCTGTTAGAATTATTCTGCCTGTATTTGGCTGTGTATTTTCTAGTAAAATTACACTGACCAGACAAAAACATGAAATATGCTGTGCTCATACAATGAAATATAAGTCAAAGTAATTTTTTAAAAACACACCATTCTTTATTAAATAGCATTTTCCATACTCTCTGAACATTTTGGGGTTGTATTATAAAAAGCATAGTGAATTTATCTATTATGACATCTTCCTTAATTATGAAGTAATGATGTCTCAGGGCAGGCATTGCATGAATATGGTGTGACTTATGTGCCATGGGTGTTACCCTACCTGGATACAGACAGCAGATGAGTCAGTAAGGTCGGTTGGCATCCTTTGGCCGCTTTAGCTGCACCTTCAGCCTCTTCATGCCTATCTGAAAGCCGTTCATGGCCTGGATAGCGGCTTGAGCACTGGATGGGTTATCAAAACTCACAAAGCCTGAGACAGGAACACCAGATAGGAGAGAGATGGAGCAAAGAGAGAGATGTGGAGGGAACAAAAGGAGTATCACATGAAGGAGAGAAAGGTGCAAGATGGTAGTTTGGAAAGAGAGATAACAGGGAAGAAGAGGAATAAAGAGTGAAAGAGGAGGAGGAAAGAGTGGCATGATGAAAGAAATGAGAAGGAGAAAGAAGACCCTTTTTAACTCTCAACAATGACACAACAATAGGGCTTTGTTTTCTCTTTTCAGCAGATTAATTGAAAATCTCTGAATTAAAAAAAGATTACATAAAGTACCACAAAGGCTAATAGCACAGAGTTTAACTTGAGCAGAGAACAAAAAAACATGAAAAGGTGTTCAGTGATAAAAGGAGTCTCATGTTCCGCGTGGCTTTTTAGAGAAAAGGAATGTTTGTAAGTGTGTGAGACAAAGCGTGGCTACACTTTGTGGATGTACACCGCCAGCCAAAAGTTTGGACACACCTTCTCCTACTGTGTTTTTTCTTAATTTATAGAATTTTTAATATTGGACATTAATACTGAAAACATCAATACTATGAAATAATCAATCAATCAATCTTTATTTGTATAGCGGCAATCATAATCGCCGATTATCTCTAGGCGCTTCACAATTCAAGGCCGAAATCTCATCAATCAATCAATCAATCTTTATCAATCAATCAAATTTCCTCCTGCCGGATAACATGTACAGTATTGTATTATGTAATAAACAAGAGTGTTGAACAACCCACAGAATGTTTTATGTAGTAGATTGTCCAAAGTAGCCACACAGATTCATGAGGACGTCATCTGAAACAGTTTTCCGTTGGATTTGAGGGCCTTGTTCAAGGGCCAACAGTGGCGGTGATCAGTGTGAGGACATATACGGTAGTGGCTTTCACCATCCCCCACTCAAATCTTTGATAGTTTGATAGTATTGGCGGCTGCATTTGAGGACACATTCAAAGTTCTTGACATTTTTTTCAGATGTACTGACCATTTCTTAACAGCAATGACCTCATGGGTGAAAGAGCTCATGCAATCATTTGTGGAGATGAAAAAAAAAGCTGCTACGGTAGTGGCGCTAGCATCTGTAGCTTATCTACCCGCAAGCTGACTGAGGAGTGACAGCCGGCACGTCAGGTTCTGTCAACATCTGGTACAGTTAAGAAAAGAACAGACACACTAGCTTGACAACTGTGATGTTGAAAGCTGTGTTGATGGCAGGTCTCCTGTTTAATCATTTATATCAGTCCACCGTGGACAACCAGCTACTTGCCGTAGACAGCACCTTTAACCATTTCTTACCATAATATGATTTTGTACTGCAGTGGTAGTAACACTAATAAGCTATTGACTGTGTACCCACCGTTCCTCTGCATATCACAACAACTGATGGTCTAAAGCACATTAAGAAGGCAAGAAATGGCACAAATTATCTCTTGACAACGCACACATATGTAATTCATACCTTTTCAGGTGACCGCCTCGTGAATCTTGTGACGCTTGGATCTAAGGTAACTGCAGCTACTTTGGGCAATCCAAAATATAAAACATGTTCTACTGTATGTTGTTCAACACTTTTTTTGTTTACTACATAATTCCATATTCTTTAACAGTTTGGATGTTTTCAGCATTAAAGAACAATGTTGAAAATTATAAAAAATAAAGAAAAGTTACTGGAAGAGAAGGTGTATCTAAGCATTTGACTGGTAGTGTATGTGCATGAGTGTCTCCCTGTACATGTATCTAAGGGAAAAGTAAAGGGCATGGGGGTCGTGATGAGATGCTAGGAGCAAGGTGTAGGTATAGGACGGAGGTGCCTGCTGCTCTGAGTTATCACCTGGGCGTTGAGGCAGAATTAGCCCACAGCTTTCAACACCGGGACTCCTTGCCTGCTCTTATCAGGCACCCATGTGATTGACGGCCCGAATTTTCCGCCTGCCAGCTGATTTGATCACACCGCTATGGGTCCAATTTAATTTGGGGGGAGAGGGCAGGCTTTTGTCAGTTTGGGTGCGATAAGGCTGCTGCTTTTACAAACCCTTTAAACAAACTAAGCCAGGAAGGGCCTGTCAGTTGGCAGTGATCCCTCCTCAATCCTGCAAACACACACACACACTCCCTGGCTTTAATGAATCTTTATACCTCAAATTTACATCCATGTGCGGAGAAGGCGATAGGATGCTAGGGTCAAAGTACAGGAGAAGAGGGCAAAGCCTTCCCTGGGAGCATAAAACACCTGCATCCACATGCTTTAAAATGAACTACCAGGAGAAAAAGATATCTGAGCATGTTTCCACATCTTGCGTGTCTTTGATGGAGTGTGTGCTGCTGCTGCTCCTGCAACTCAATACCCTGAATACCACTAGAGTTTGAGGTATGGCTGTCACCGCAGCATCTCTATCAACTGAATGTCTGTACACATTGTACTGTTATGCATTTTTAATGATAACACATACACCGCTGCAAATATGATTAGGTGACAACAGGGAAAAAATGTTCCGAAGGTTTTTGAAAAGGTGAGGATGCTGCAGTCTTTCAATGCTCAGTGTGGCCATATGTGACTGTATGGGATTTTGTGCACAACTACTGTAGCTCAAGATAAGTTTATATTTTTCAAAAGTATCACATCTTTTTCTGACAAATGTTGTATTTACATTGTAGACTAAAAATGCTGAAGAACTGAACTGAAGATATGCATGACAGTTCTTTGCAATTTAGGATCATCATTTGTGTTGAAATGAAAACTTCCTGACAGTATGATGAACTGAAAAGAAGCAAAACAAAACTGCAAAATAAAAAAGTCTCTACAACAACATAAAGTGTATGTAACAAAAACAACTTCTTTGTTTACAATTTCTTCCATATCTAAAAAGCAGATGTAGGAATTATTTCAGGTGTTTTTGTCATTCTGCCTCAGACCTATGAAATTTATTTCAAGCCAATTCCACATAACATGATGAACTTTGGTCATTTTAAAGAGTCATTGTAGAGTGACTAACTGCAGAATGATATATTAGTGTTGATGTATCCACGCTGAGATGGAATAAAATATTATATAGTAACATGTATAGTACCACGCAAACGTTTGGGTGCACCTTTTCCTTCAGTTTTTTTCCTTTATTGTTATATTCTCAACATTGTACATTAATATGATACAGCCATGTAATAAATAAAAGTGTTAAACATCCCAGAGCATGTTTTATATTTTAGACTATCCAAAGCAACCAGATTTAGCTTTGACATCTTTGCATTCTCTCAGATTCATGAGATAGTCACCTGGAACAGTTTTCAATTCACGGGTGAGATCATTTGTACCATTCCTTGTTTTCTTACTGTGCTTTAGACCATCAGTTGCTTTCTGCAGAGGAACAGTGGGTACAGAGTCAATGGCCCTATTAGTGCTACTACAACTACTGTACAATTCCATGTTATGGCAAGAAACAGTGAAGAGAAGAAAAACAGTCCATCCTTACTTTAAGAAATGAAGGTCAGCTAATCTGAAAAATCTCAAGACTCAAATCTCAAGACTCAATTTTGAATGTGTACCAAAATGCAGTCTGATGAAACTGGTTCTTGTAAAGAAAAAGAAGACCACTGCTGCAAAGTTTATTAGAATTACCAGCTTCAGAAGCCACCAATTTACAGTGCCTCAGTCAGCATTTGATAGATTTGGTATATCCAGTAACAATCATTTCTTAAATTGTTGATGGACTGTGTTTTCTGTGAATCCTTGAGAATTCAAAGTTGTATTAAAGATAAGATAAGATAGACTTTATTTATCCCACAGTGGGGAAATTCTTTTGTAACAGCAGCACACAGTGTTGACACAGAGAATAAATATGATATATGTAATAATAGAGCACATGTGCAAGTACAAAATAACAATAAGATTAAAAAATCTAAATGTGGCTACTTTGGACAATCTAAAATCTAAAATATGTTCTGGTTAGTTTAACACTTTTTATTTACTTCATAATTACATGCACCAAGGAGGTTAGGTATTCATGTCGGCTTGTCTGTTTATCTGTCAGCAGGATTACGCAAGAACTACTGGACAGATTTTGATGAAATTTTCGCCAGATTTAGCCCTTGGGCCAAGAATGACCCCATTACATTTTGGAGATGATCTGGGTCAGGATGCGGATTCTGGATCAATTTTTCACTTCGTTTAACATTGAAAGATAGGGTCATTTATCAAAATCCGTCTGGGAGTTTTTGTGTAATCCTGCTAACAGAAAAACAGAAAAATGAACATGGATACATAACCTCTTTGGCTGCTCAAAAAATAACAGTTTGCGTAAACAACAGCCTTGGCAGAGGGATGCACTCTCTGACTGCATGTCAGAGTGGATGTCTTTAGTACTAATGTACAATGTTGAAAACAATAAAAATAAAGAAAAACACTAATTGAGAAGGTGTGTTGAATTTTTGTTGACCTCAGAAAACATTGTCAAATATTCAGTAGTAATGGAATATACATCTATTAGGACTAAATGGTTTTCTTCTTGTTTAGTTCATTGATTTCCTTGTCAACTTATTCTCCTCACTGTCATGTCAATTTTTAGAGCTCAATTTAACACAGTAAAATAGACATCCATCTCAATAACTGTTATTCATCACTAAAGATTTTCTCCAAGTCTTTTATTAACATACGCTTTGAGTGCATTTTCATTGACCTTTCACCATACTCAAAGGTACAAATTGCATTTTATTTCAAGTAAAGTCTGATTAGTTTGCCTGAATTTCACCAAAATCAGCACATTGTCTGTACATCATCCTCATTAAACCCACACATTTCACAAAATGAAGCATTCCAACTTCTTCAAGGCCTAATAATATATCCTCCTTAATGCATAGAATCTTCTGCCTAATTTGTTAAAGTCTTACACAAGAGCCGCAGGGTTTCTTCTATAAAAAGCATGGAGAAATGAGGGGAGGAAAAATAGTCCTCCACAAAAGAATCATGGGTTAAATTGCTGTTTTTCAGCCAGGATCTTAATTAGTAGCTGTGGAAAATAAGCCGGTGAGACTGATGAGGTCACTGGCCTGTTGTCCTTCCTCGTTGTTGACTGACAGATAGTGATAGCAAGAGGCATATGTTTAGAGAGGAGCACACCGAGAGAGACAGGAGGAGAGAGAGTGAGACTGTCACGAGATGGACAGAGGAAAGAGAGAGAGAGAGAACCTCATAGACATGCCACGTTGAAGAGAAGCTGAAAGAAAGCCAATGCAGGGAGTCTCTCTCTCTCTCTGTCTCCCCCTCTCTCTGCCCATCTCCTGGGTGTTGCTGTCCAACTGAATCAACAGCAAGGCCCACACCAGTCTATTATTATCTCTTTAAGCCCATGGATTCCACCTGCACCGCCTCCATCCTGATGAACTGGTTTACTGTGTGGGAGGTGAGAGAAGAGCAGGGGAGAAGTGACGGGATGCTGCTGGGTTGCCCGGTTGGAAGACTGTGGGGAGGGGGCATGGAAAAATGCTTTTCTCCTGGGTAAAGGAAGCTGGAAATGGAAGAGATACTGATTGAGTGAGGAACCGTAAAATAGAGAGGGTAATGAATAGATGCGTGTGGCAAATAGCAGTGTGGAAAGATGTGTGGGTTGGCAGCTAGATGAGAGACTCATCGTGGGTTTGGTGCATTGGTTTGACTTTAAGTGAAGAGAGTGGCCACCCTCTTCCCTTTCCATGGCTGATCACTACCACCTTGTTAGATATGCCTGTGTGATGGAGCAGGGAGTGCCGTGTGTATGTATTGCACCTAGATCTTCCTCCTCGCCCCCTGCTCAGTGGCATGTAACGCCACCTTTAAAATGTTAATTGCAACTTGATTAGGATAGACAGTAGCAATAAAAGCAAAAGCACAGTCTAATTGCATGAAAGAAGCAAGAAGCATGAGGAGATTGCCAAACACAGCCACTGATTAACTGTAATTTTCTTCCCCCTCTTCCTTCATTGTCAATTTTTAACTCACCGAAACATTTGCTCTGATTGGTTGCTCGGTCCACAAACACTTTGGCCGAGATGACGTTGCCAAAAGGCAGGAACATTTGCATGAGTTCTGCATCTCCAAACTCCTGCGGCAGGTGATAAATAAACAGGTTGCAACCTTCTGGCCCTGGTGATGAGAGAAAGACAACAGGAGGGGTTATGTGTAATCATAAACAAGGAGCTGACCAAACAGATCGTGGAGGTGAGAAACAGAACACTCCACTATGGGTGAAAAATCAACACAATAATCTGTGGAGCCTTGTAGAGACTATCATGTGTTTTTGCTATTTCTGCTGTAAATATTACTCATGGTAAACCTAATTATAGAGGCATAAGTGGCATATATTATCTTATCTTGATTTTCTAGTGGTGTTTAGCCAGATCCTTTTCAGATTCTCGTTTTAAATCTCCGTGAGCGCTTAATTTCATGTTGCATCTTAATGACCACATGTTAAAAATGCACTCAATTCTGACCATTGTTTCATTAAATGTGCTGCATGTAAATATGTATAAATAATCATAGAGAGGCGGAGAAAGAAGGAATACAACAAAAAATAGGACAAGAGGAAAAGACACAGTGAGGTTAATTGAAAGAGAGAGATTTAGACATTTATTTTAAAGAAGGGAAAGACTGAGACACAAGACAAGAGAGGGAAAAAGGAGGCATGAGCCAGGTTTTTGCCCCAATTACTGTGTGACAGTAGGACTGTCTTCCAATCTCTCTCCATCCTTCCACACTCATCCACCCAGCTGCCACATATTGTACAGGCCAATCTGGATAAAGGGACCAATGCACTGGAGAGAGAAAGATGGAGGGAAAGCAGACCATGGACACCCCCATCACCCACCCACACACACACTCACACACAGAAAGAGATGTGATGGACTCTGGGACAGTATGCTTGCAGCTGGCTGCCTGGCTAGCGTTCTGTACTGTCTCACTGCTCTGGGTGATAGCATGACGAGATGAGACTGTGGCTGGTGAGAAGGCTGATAAGAGGGCTGCAGCGGTGGCTTGGCTGTAGTGCTGCTATGCCTCAGTGATATGGAGGACACACAAACACACACACACACAGTGTTGACAGATATTTTATTTTAAGCTGAACCTTAGTTCTTACTGTTTAGGTTACAAATATGCAGTTTGAGGTAAAGGCATGTCAGCAGCTCATATGTAAGGGAAGGATTTGTTACTTTTTCACTTTTTCACTCATGAAAATAATACTATCTTTAAATGCAAGTCTGTCCCAGAGGTGTGTAGAGTAAACATAAATGGTATTCAGGTAAAAATATTGTTATATTATAATCCACAGGACTTAAATAGAAGCAGAAGTACACATAAGAATGAGTAAAAGAGCATTCATAAAACAAACTCAAATAGTAAGTAACTTTGTAATGTGCAGCTTCATAAATTGCAGTTGAAAAGGTTATTTATCCCATATGTAATAATGTTGTGAAGTGCAGATCAATGGTCATCAGGAAAATGCAAATACAGTACATGATGTTAAACACTGTTTACTGTTTTACTTGATTGTTTTGTTAATTTTGTTGTTTATTTAATGTTTTCATCCATTTTGGTGCTGATTTTATTCATTTTACTCATTTTGTTTTATATACTCATTGTTTTTTGTACATACACTTGATAATTTTGTGATCATTTTGCAGTTTATTTCTTCACATTGTTCAATTTGGCTTGTCCTGTTTCTTATTTCATTTTTGCTCAATATACATTATCATTTGTCCATTTTGCTAATTTTGTTTTCTGTTTTATTTTCTTATTCATTGTGTTACTTACGTTGTTGGTTATATTTTAATTTTTGTAGATTTAGTTTATTATTCATATTGTTCATTTGTTTTTTTTAGTTTTGTTGATTTACATGGCAATTTTGATCACTATTGTAATTTACCTGATTATTTTGTGCTCATTTTGCTTTGTTTTTTTGTCTGTTTTACTAAGAGTAAAAATCATTCTTCAAAACAACCACTCTCGGAAGTCTTTTTTTTTTTTTTTTGAGAAAATGCTCACGTACATGCAATGAAATAAATGTACTTGAGTACAACACACCTCTGGCACAGAAAATAATGACATAAAAAAGCAGCTGCCTCATAACCCTCAAAAATAGATAACAATAGAATATGATCAGGAAATCCTATACAGTTGTATGAAATTTCTTCAGTGTTTCTCTCTGTTACAGATTTAGAAAGTAGTAAAATAATCAAAACTCTTTGTTCTGCTTTGTGTTCAGACTCAGTATTGACATGAAACTCAGCAGTTCCCTTTGAGATACACTCACTTGAAGCAAAAACAACACAGAAAAGACGACAGTGAAAATTTCTGTGCTTAAAATGACTATGTTTCTAGATTTAGAAGACTATTTTCTACTGAAATGTAAAACCATAAAACACAGAATTTATCTACTGTTGAATGTGTCAGCTTCCAGATTGAGGTTGAAGCTCCTCTGTGTCTGTATATTCAGGTTTTGGTGCTTTTTGTTAAATGCAGTGTTGCAGACTGTTGCAATGGACTGAGACAGACTGGGAGAACAGCCAAAACCCAGAGGAGGCCAGAACTCAGACAGGCCACTGGCTCAACCGAAATTAGCTTGTGTATGTGTTTTTTATGTTAGTGTGTGTTTGTGAATATGTATTACTATGACTTCTATAATTCTTCCAAATGAGTCCAAGTAATGTGCCAAGGTAATAGTAAAAGATAGTGTCCTTGAGAACAGTTTGTTTTTTTACGTGCAAAATGTGCCCGTGTATAGAAAATTAACTGCTGACATGATAGTAATATGTGTGTATCTACAGTTTCATAGAGTTCAGCTCCGTGACCCTGGCATGCACTCACACTACCGAAATAATGCAAACACAAACTAACTCTTCCTCCAGGCAATGTTTGAAACACTTAATTTGAGCTCCTATATTGAATATTCATTCCATTCTAAGCCGTGTCATACAGTACAATCATATAGATGAATACTTGAGACTGACAAATTATGTCAGAAAAAGTGATTTACCATCACCGTATATCCTATGCTTTATTACATTTGATGCTGTGGCATAAGAATGAACACTACGCTAGAAATGGTAATAAATGATTATGCATGCAGCTAATTAATCTGATGAATATTTATAACCACTTAAACACATTGTAATGGACTGATTAAGCAGTCCAACGCTGCGAGTTTGAATTAGTGCAGTTTTTGAATAATGACAGAGTAACTTTCCATCTCACTGCTAATGTTCTTTTCTTTAAATGGGGAACCTTTTTCTCACATTTTCCCCAGCCAGCTTTTTCCCACTAATTCAAAGCAGCACAGCTACATTGCAATGGAACATGGCAATTATCACCTTTTATCTTGGGTGGGCGCGCTTGCTTGCTCTTACCTTCCCTCTGTTGCTGGGGAATGATGGTTGGTTGCTGGGGGAACGCTTGGCTGATTGGCGCATAGGCGGCAGGGTAGGCTGCTGTTGCAAAGGGAGAACCAGAATGGAATTTTTCGCATCTCCATTTTCATATTTGACACAACAAAACTCAAATCATTATTCCATTGTTCATTTGCATCCTCTAGACATTGCATAAATAAATTGCATTATGACTTGGAGCCTGGTCTCATTTGACTGGTGGATCACTGCACAAAGAGCACAGTAAAAGGGAAGAAGAGTTGTTCAACTAAGCAGACACACAAAGAAAGAGAAGGAGTCTTACACCATGTTAATGAGAGCTGATGTCAGGCAGAAAGCAGTGGTTATAAAAAGTCTATGTCATCTCATGTAGGAGGCTATGGCAGGTTCAGATCCCCAGCTCTTAGTGTACTTTTGGAATTAAGATTTTTGTGTGGGTGTATAATCAAGTCAACTGAAATCCTTTTGCTATCCAAATGTAAAGTAGCCTAATCCGGGAGAAAATTGGCCGGTCTTCCAGCTATCTCTACCTGTCATAGTGTCTACTGATGTGACAAACAGACAGAGAGAAAGGAGAGAGGAAAGGCACAGATGGAGAAAGTGAGAGAGTAGAGTAGGTAGGAGAGACAGATCACCTGCGTAGTGTTGGACGCCAGCATAAGCCTGTTGAAGAGGGTCAGTCACCGTTGGACTCTGTGCTGCAGAGAGACAAAAAGAGAGACCAAAAGGAAGGTGACGAAAAGAAAAATGGTGGCCAACGAGCAAAAGAGGGAATGGAGACTGGTCAGAACACACACTGAGACTAAGAGGGAGAAAATGTTAAAAAGCAAAATAGAAACTGGCTAAGCTGCGGAGAGCCATCAGGGGGTAAGATCGCACAGGGAGCGGGAGAAATTTGGGTTGTCATTTCCCTCAGTTCTTCAAAATGCCTGTTCGTCCCAGATGTTTGCATCAAATATTAACAACATGCCAAACAAACCACTTTGTAGTTCATTACAATTGCAGCTGCCGTTGAATAATGCAGAAACAGGGAGTGTGTGTCTGTCAGTTCTTCAGGAATCAGTTCCAGACAACATTAAGAAGCTGAGGACGCGTTGAGACATGTCAAATTAACTGTAATGGACTGACGGATGAACTGATGGACTCATCATGATACAGGACTGGCTGAGCAGAAATCTGCCAAAGACACTGTTGATTGACCCTCGAGCATAAAACGCTTCAGTTCAGATCTGAAATAGTTGTCAGGAGAGCAATAAGTAAAACAGAGGTGTGTCAACTTTTAAGCACTACCATGTGATATCATTCACTTCTTGACATATTACAATGTGTCAGATGATGTTTTTAGCAAGCACAACACTAGAATAATCAAATATTCTTAAAATTACTCTCAGTACAAGAAGCTAATAGTAAGACGTGTCATGGCCAGGCTGCTCACCTCACCTCACGACAGTAGATGTTACAAATGCATCTCATGTTTTGTTTGGTGAGTCTTGATCAGCTCACCTGGGTAAGGATGAATACCATTTGTGTAAATGGGCTCAGAGGTGGGCTGCCCATTGCTTTGAGGCGGAAGGGCGCTGAATCCGTTGACCCCGATAGGGGTGGCTATGCTGGGGACAGCTGTGGCACTGATGCCTGGGGGTGTGCTGGTGCCTGCAAATAGAACGCCATGATTAGAACTGCAGGAGAGTGGAACATCACTTGGCACACACTCAAAAATAGAAATACTAAAGATGTATATTTTTGTATTTTGAAGACAATTTCACCCAAAGTGCTGTGGTAAGACTTAATGGATGCACATTTTAGCTCTCCCTGATGGGAAATAGTTTGGTATAAATTTATACAATTTCAGTCACAACTAAAGCAGTGTATCAAAAGTGACAATAACAAAAGTGAGTAGGCGGTACTGGGTGGAAAAAAAGCAACAAAGTCACCAGAATAAAACATTTCTATTGAACATTTCTGCAAACTACAGATATGTAGTATGTACTGTATAATCTGAATGTAATTTGTCATTGAAAGATTTGCGCTTTTCTCTTTGTACAATAGGCATGAGGTGGTTCGGGTTGATGGTAGCTCTAGAAAGTCTGCGACTTTGCCACTAAAGAGGAGAGTATGTTTCCTGACTTATGCAAGTTTTAGGTTTTATGCAATAGAAAAACATGTACATATACTGTAAGTCATTTGCAGTCTGTCAGTTGCAGACTTAGCGTATATTGAACCAAACCTAACTCCTAACCATGTGATGCAAGGGCTGAAATCTAACTTCAGCACTTCAATAATGGTGTAATTCCTGAGAAGCACTTTAACTATAATCTAATTTAATACCAGAAGTACCGTGAGTGGTTCAGGCATTAATGTTGACATACACATATTTATAGATGTACTGTGTTTTTTGTATTGCGCATATCCATGGTTTGTAGAAATGTACAATGTAACATTCCCTTATAATAAAAGCCACCACATATGATTTTCTTCATTATTCTACTTATGTTCATAGGTTCATCTTCATGACATTTTTACTGTTATATGTACAGGACTTATGACAGAATGTGCTTTAATGCACATTCAGTATTATATTGCAGTTCCTGTTTTATAACTGCAGACATTCCTCCTTGTGGTGATATTCCAACTCTGTCACCTTGTCACTGCCCTTTTGTACAGATGGATTTTTATTATTTTTCTAATCCGGGTGAAGGGCATTTAAGTCATGTAGGATTATGTTTGATAGGAATTACGTGGTATATGTAGGCCTTGTGGATTACAAATGCCAGGTACAGCGTCGAGACACTTTATTTAATACATTTGCAATGACCCTGCCTTCAGGCGGCCTGCCTACTTAGTGTCGAGCCATCAAAGCTCCTCATGACAAGGGCCAAAAAGATAGTTCAGACTGAGGTCCAGGATTATCTCACACAAATCTTTGCTCTCATATTGTATAAGCCAAGGACTCTGCATCCAAAGTCATTCGATTGGCACTGCTCCCAGAAAACACACACTGTCACAGAGACACAGAAGGAGAGAGTGAAAGACAGAGACAGAGAGAGTGAGAGATAATGAGACAGAGAAGGAAAGAGAGACTATAATGTGGCTGCCAATGAGTGTCAAGGAATACTGTACGTCTTCTCTCATCATCCCTCACTCAATACAATGTTCACCTTCCTTTAATTCAACACAACAGTGTCTTCTTCGGCCCAAACGCAGACAAAATCTTAAAAATGCAACAAGGGCAAAAGCAGACAGACCTTGAATAAATATCCTAACACTGCTTCTATAATTCTTGCTAATGATAAAAAAGTTCCAGAGCAGCAGTGGGGAATACACAGAGAAGGTGTGTGTGTGTTTGCCTTTGCTTCTACATCCGTGCCAGTTAGTGCTCGTGTGCCTCGTAGTGTATACCTGAGGACGGTGTCATGGGAGTAGCCACCAGGCCGTTGACATTGAAAGCTGCCATTTGCTGCATTTGCGCGGCAGCGATGGCTGCCATGGGGTTCAGGTAGGACCCTTGTGTTGCTGCCATCAGGGCTGCTTGCTGTTGCATCATCTGCTGTAGGATTAAAGAGCAGTGGGAAGAGAGGCGATTGGTGGGAGGGATGGAGGGAAGAACAGAAAAAAAAGAGGGTGAAATAGCCGCAGGACCAGAGCGTGTTTACTCTCACATCTTTGTTTGCTTGGCCCATGCCTTGTTCTGGAACAGAGTGGTCTGTGTTGCCCTGCAGCCCTACTTCCTAGCTAGTGAAGCGCTGCTCTGGTCTAGAGTTCATTATACTCCTACAAGATAAAGGCCATGTGCCGAGATGAGTTTAGGAAACTGAAGAAAACGTATGTGTACCATACATTATATATACATGACATGGAAAAAGAGGGCTGTGGTGGCAGAGTTAGTGTGCATGAGTGGGCGATTCTCACCTGTCAAAGTGAGTTGTTAGTTACAGTGCAAGTGCAAAATCTCACCGACTCCTAATTCAGGCTGTGACTTTCATGTGTGAATATGAAAAGGGGATGGGTGAGCTTGTGGGGAAAACTTCTTGGTGATGATGTGCACCTCTGTTTGAGTTATAAAGTAATAATGTAGCTCTAAGCAGGCATAGGTTCACAGTTCACGTTCACAGCATAAGTCAGAAATACTACGTATATGTCAGTGGAAAGCAAATTAAGTGGATGCTAGAAACTATTTGAAAAGAAAACAATGCAATGTTGAGCATATGATCATCAACTTCCACAGATAAATGAATGGACAAGTACATACAGCATAAAGACAGTGTAGCATTTTCTGTAAAGCCTCTGTAAATTGAGATTATAACAGCCATTTAATGGTGTAAATTACTTAAGGAGCTGTTTGCAGCCTACTGGGAGAGATAGTGCATTCAAACCTCATGTCACAACAGTATTTGTTTTCTTTTTTTAAGCTCACCGTCTCCTCCCCCGCCGGGCTGAGACTTACAGCATGAGAGTAGGCGCCATAGGCCCCAAACTGGATGGTCATGGGACTGAAAATGCCGAGCTGGCCCGCCATCTGGTGCATCCTGCGTAGAGTCCTCTCCTTATCAGTGTCTGCAAATTTGACTACCAAACTCGATGAGGCTCCCTGGAAAGACACGTGCAAGGTTTGTGCAATCCTCCTCAAATTCCTTCAGCTTCACAGAAACAGTTTAATGTTAGAATGTATCAATTGTCAAGCTTTTTGTTTGCATGTCTGGAAAAAAGAAAAGAGTCAATAAACTTTAAATAACATACAAAAAAAAAGCAATTAAAGCAAAAGAATAGTTGTTTGGCCTGTGTGCATATCAGGAAGTTTTATAATCACTATTTTCAATGAGCAGTGTTTGCCAGTTTATGTTTTAGTGTTTCACAAACTGCTATATGTCTTGAGACTGAATGTATTGAAAAAAAAACAGCGTAAAGACAGAAGAAATTTAAAAACATTTGCATTGTGTGTAATTAAAATCATTATTAAGTTAAGTTGCGTTAAGTTGTCTTTATTTGCCATATACTGTACATATACACATACATGAGTTTTTTTCCCTCTGCATTATTAGTATCAGTGATGCTTTAATTAAAGATGCAAAAGTGTATGATGGATTAAAAACTATTACAAAATATTGGCCATACCATTGTATTTTATTTTATTAAAAATACATTAGTACTCATTCTCTGTGGCTAATAAGAAAGCAGTAGTATGGATATTGTTCTTTTTTATGTGATGCTCAGGGTACGTATGATGCATCAGCCTAATTCTGAAGCCTCTCATGACTGTAGTCACTTAGCGATCAGCATTAAATGAACTGGAACCATGAGTGATATTTGCTTTTGTGAACTTTCCAACTTCACTGTATACACTGGGAGTGAACTGTGATCCTAACCAGATCCCAGGAGTCCCAGTCACCCACTGGTGAAGCTCCACTGAATACAGTACAGCATAATTAGCTCTGACAAAAGCCTTCGGCATGTGGAGGGTGAAGTATTGACGAATGGCTCTGCCTTATGGCAGATATAGTTCTGTATTGATGCCCATGCTCCTGAGTTTGCATCCAATTAAATCATTTGAGAGACAAAGACCAGAGTCAGTTCCTCATGTGACATCCAAGCAGGGAGAGAAGGAAGGAGAGTGTCTGTGTGAGTGAGAGACACAAAGGGAGAATAAGGAGGCTGCCAGGCAGAGAAAACAGCCATAGACACTGTCAAGAGGACCAGGCTACTACTTAATTACAGGCAGTGCATGCTGGGAAAGAGCATGGAGCACCACCAGGACAGAAGGACATGGGCAGCCAAGGGGCAGTCAGGATATGATTAGTAAGATCATAAAAGCAAAGACATAGGGAGAAAAGGACTCCATAATCAAAACTTGGATTCATCTTTTACAAAATGTCTCATCCTGACAGGGTCAGGACAAATTTAGGCTTTGATTCAGATTCCTGTTTTTTTCTCTGAGTAGAAATCTGAAATGCATGGGACTTGAAGTGCACTGACCAGTGTGAGGCTTGCCCACAGTGTGTACGTCTCTGTGTCTGAGAACTCAAACTTCTACGGAAGCAGAAAATCATAAAAACAAACACACGCTAAATATTGTTACTGCACTGTAAGAGAATAAGTGTTCAACAGCTAAACAAACACAGACTCAGTCTGACTGAAGTGCATCTTTACTTCATGCTATTTTATTGTAATTCATACAAAAATTCTGTTTTACTTCTGTAAGCACTTCATAAAATTTTAAACAGGAACATCTAAGCAGTAGTACCATTGAAAGGGCAATTTGTCATGGTGGTCTATAACTGAAACAATTCTTATATAGCAGCTTTCATTTTTTATTCATCCTAAATCACTCACTTCTATTTAATTTTTTTTTTATCTTTGAGTCAGTCACACCTGCATCAAAGCCCTTTCATCAACATGTGTTTTTATGACCTTTTTATATTTTCTATATAAATAACAGCAACGAAGTATGTAGTAAAACCTGTCTTTATTCAGAAGTTTTTTATGGTAGAGTGTTGGACATAAACACTGTGTTAGCACAAGCAATGTGCTGGTCATAGATAACCACGAGGAAGTGGCTGGTGAATGAAAGAAGGCACCAGCATGGACCCTAGGGACAGTGTGTCTCAGATGGGATCCTATCAGAGCCAGCCAGCACCCCACCTCAGGCCATAGGAGACCAATCTGGTACATCTTTCTCAATGCCATTTCAATTAGTTAAATCAATACTCCGATGTGGCAGTGTCAACGGCACAATGTTTTTTGTTTTTTGTTTTTTTTTCTAATTTCATTTCATTCCCCTTCCTGACCTTTTTCAGTTCTTTCTCAACTTTGTGAGCCAGTTAAAGGGACTGGGCTGTTGGATTTAATGAGGCTGGCAGTGAACAAACATCTTCCTCCAGCATTGTGCTCAAGCAGCACAGGGGCCTGGCATTTAGATCACATTCATTTTCTGCTTTGTGTATCTGTGTATTCTTATATTCATTTAATACCTCATGCAGAATGCATTGTGAGCATCAGGACTGTGAAAGCCTGAGGCTGCCTGTACTCACTGCACCGTGACTCAAGATGAGGCGAGTCTGGCCTGGTCTGGCTTCTCTCAGCAGCGTGCGTCGCTGTAGAGGCAGCATGGGAGGCGACCCAGTCTACAATGTCTACTCTGAACGGCTTTGGCAGCATCACAAAAGCACTATCACAGCCTCTGCAGGTGTTGTCAGCACTGCCACTCATGTCAGAACCTAGTACTTTTGACTTTTGGAGTGTATATATTCCCTCTAAAGTAAAATGAAGTCTTATCCTCAACCCTGAGCAGAAGAAATTTGATGTACTTTTGCTGGATGCAAAGAATAAATAAAAAGCACTCAGAGAGAGCAGACTTCCATCCAGACAGCTCAGTTCCTTCCTACTGGAAATATTCTGGATCACCAGATGTGGAGTCTTGCCAGAATCCAGATCAAACTTTCTGGTGTGGTAGCACCGATAATGTTGGTGGTCCAGTATTTTTTGCCAAATTTCTGGGTTTTACTTATGGAAATATTTGTGAGGAATCCTTTAAAGCTAATAAATATTTCTTTGTGTCATACAGTATCTGGCCTATCCTGAAATTATCATCAAAACCTATACAAAACTTTTTGAGTTATGTTGTTAACAAACAAACCAGTGCTGATGAAAACAAAACCCCCTGGGTGGAGGTAATAAGAGGCAGATTTCAGAATAGGCTCACTTTTAATGTTTAAAAATTTCTATTTACATAAACAACAATATGTGGCCAGGTAATGCCGGAACAGGTGACAGCAGGCAACACTGGATGCAAAGCAACTGCTCCTCACTGGTAGCAGAAAATCACAAGCTGACAAACAAACAGAATAATAACCTCCACCGGCATGACTCCTATACCTGGAGAGAAAATGAATTCACTGAATTTGATAAGGGCCAACAGGGAGCCTTCACTTTTGACAGGTACAACTAAGGAATTTGTCACGGGTTCAAAAACTAATCTAATTTCTTGAACAACACACTTGACTTGTGAACATCTCCAGGATTGGATTTTGTTTAGGCCACGAAATGTGTAGAGTGAAAAATACACAACGGTAATTGAGGGATTAGAACTTAAGTACACAAGTGAAATGGCATTATGCCTTTATCTCTGTATTATGGAGATGGAAAGACACTGATGTAAACAACAGGTGAATTGACACTCATCTTCTAACCACTACAGAGGCTTATAGTACTTACTTTATAATGATTTAATTTAAAATTATTATAACACAGTATAAGAACATACTCACTGAAGGGGAAGGGAATTTGTCATTTTGAAAAGCATAAACAGCAACCAGTGCACAGCATTTTCTCCATTCAGCAAAAAAATTGTTTAAATGACACCAAAACTCCTACAGCTGATTTACCTTCTACAGTGTTACGGACTCTGAATGTGTTAATCACAAATCTATAAAAGATTAATTAAATAAACCATAACAAGTTTGTTTGATAATTGGATGAACCCCCTGTGGGTCTCATGTTCAAATTTCTGAACCTTGCTACATCTCTGCTAGCCTCATGGGAGGACTATTTCTCATTAGCAGAGGAAGATGCTGTTTTGGTCTGGCCTGGCTGTCCACCACATACTGCTGCAGCTGCTGAGCATTCTGCACCAAGCCAAACGGCACTGGAGAAGGATTCTGTCATTCACAACACTGCTTTTTCTCCTCAGTGTGTGTGCTACATTTAGTCCATTAAACTTACACAATATGTAGGAAGCGCTGAAAACTGTACCCCACGAAGTATGTCAGCTACAAGCCTGCTGAGGTGCAGTAATAGATTTGTGGGGCGTTTGGCATATTCTAAAATGACACTCCTCTTCGGCTTGGTCTTATCTCTCATTAATCCAGAACTATAGTATCACACACATGCATGGCCTTGTTGCTGGCAGCACCAGCAAGCACCACAGGCCCTGTCAGCCACCCTGTGACACCAAACATGACAATGTCTGCAATTTGCCGGGTTCTGTCTGCCTGCCCCTGGCCCTGCCATTTGAAGTTTTGCCACCTGTGCCTCTGCAGACATACAGTAATTCAACAGCTGAACCAATGAGAGTGCCTGTCCTGTGCCCAATCACCTTTTAAGTTAATTTTGGAAGCACCTGCAATCTGCAATAAACATCAATTAAAGCTATGACCCGATCTATCAGCGGATGCCCTTCTGTTGCGTCTCTTGCCCTTAAGGTTCATTAAAACCTTTCATTTTGGGCCAGCGTATTTTGGTGCAGGTATTATTTATGGCATGTGTGTAAGTGCCAGGTAACACAGATGCTGGAGAGAGAACATTAAGAGGGAGAGAGAGAGAATGAGAGTGAGAGACAACTCTTTGTTCAAGGTTCAGTCAGACCTCACAGCTGGCAGCAGGCAGTAAGCAGAGCAGCCTACTCTCCGAATCCTGCCTCCTGTTAGTCTGTTGTTGACGACATGTGGCAGTGATATTATCCAAATTAACTGCATCCCCCATTGGTACCGAAGCCTTAGCTGGGTACTAATGGCCACCTTGCCCATTAATCTGAGTGAAAGTTGAATTTGGGGAGAGGACGATACCAGGTGCAGGTATAGTGGGACAAAAATATAGTTAATATCGATTATTAATGAACTTTTGGACAACTCTTGAGCACAGGTCTTTTTGGCACTTCGTATGTTACCTTGGACCTGCTGCATAACACAAGTGGTTCAGCTGCCTGACTCATTGCAAGTTTATCTGAGCTGCAGCAGAATAAAAATGACAGAATGTGTTTGAAAGTCATTCTTGTTTCACAAATTTTGATCAGCACAAGAAAGCAAAAAGAAGCCTAGCAGTCTAATTATGCAAATCCTCTAAATGTAAACATAGTCTACTGATTAAGTCAAGAGCATACAGTATTTTGAATAAACAGTAAATATCTTGATTCTATTCAAATTTCATTAAAAGGACAGTCAGAATTCTGAATGATCCCTGTGCAACGTGATTATTTTTTGGCTTGTGGCTGGTTGCTTATTAAATTTTGACCTAGGTGGTTTACTTGCCAAAAAGTTTGGTGTCTGCTGAGCATAACAACCCCACACAAAGTTAAACTGACTCTACCACTTATATTACTCCCTCACTACTTCAATGTAATGCAAAATGAGGCAGCATCAAAAAGATGTGTAAATTACATCTGCCTTCCAGGACACTATCTGGCTGCCAGGAAGCGTCCGTAAATATTTATTGCGGAACATCAGTGAAGTGTGTGAAGGTGTGGGTGTCTGCCAGGAAGAGTGTGCTCATTGTGTGTCCAGCTGTGCAGTACTCAACACACACCCAGTGCTGGCTGGATGATGCATTGCAATTCATCATTTCTTTTATTTAAAGCTTTTTTGGTGGCCTTGTTCAGGCTCGATAGAAGCATATCCAAGTTATAATTAACTGCAGTTTGACAATAGTTACATGTTTACTGGCTTCACTCTGCAACTCAACACTAAAATATTACTATTTCATGCATTTGAGGAACACCTGCATTAAACTGCACACATGCACATTACGCACTCTCTCAACAGGCCTTTGCATTTTTATTTACATACGCACTGTGTTAATGAGTCAAAAAGAAATTCAAATGTACATAATGCTGATGTGTAGTAGACTACAAACAACAGTGATACTGTCTTTTTAGGCTGAATTTGAATTTCATACTGCGTGATTTACGCAAATGAACATTAAAGTGTTGTCTCTCTGTTTAAAACACAGACAGAGCCTGAGTATTCATCTAGATGAATCCCCGGGCTTTGAAGAGTAAATGTAGATAAGTCAAATTTTAATGGGTGGTTGATATATCGAAAGTGTCCCACAATAATATGAATGGCTTAACGTGGAAATATCAGAAAGCTGTAAAGGAAGCAAAGCAGCTTATTAATCTGAACTCATTTCAAAGACACACAACTACTCCTGGGTGCTTTTCAATAATATTGACTCACTTGTTAACCTTCCTTGTAGTGGCTCTAATGAAGCCCCCCGATAACGGTTTTAAGTGTTTTAAATGTTTAATATTTGTTAGCAAAAAGCAGACCTCTACCAGGGTCCTGTCACTATTAATAATTTGACTGATGTGCTATTTTCAGTCAGTCACCTGTAGTAATGAGAAGATGAGATAAGTTGAGTCAGGTTGTTTTTTTTCCTCATTGCCTGATTCTAATGGGACATAACAGCACAAACGCTTGTCATCACCGTTGAGCCAATGCCACACATTCATATATAACACTACCTGTCTAGACTTTCTCATAAATTGGCACAGGTAATGTCAAAGGTTCACTGCATCTATTGCAAAACAATATTTCTAACCTCACAACCTCCATTAAATTGCTTTAGCATGAAGATGATTCAGTGTCTTCCAATGTAAAGACACTAATTTCACACCAATTTCCATCTGAAAGAACAGGTTAGAGGAGCTGTTCATACTATTAACTTTTGAAAAAGTACTACTTACCCCCGCAAAGCCATATGTAATCAGGAAATACTCAACTACACTTAGATGTCAGAGGTCATAAATTCACCCAGGTTTGCACTTTGATTAGTTTTAGAATTGCAATGCTAGATACCTTTCACTTCACTCATTACTACATTTTCCCCCTAATAATCACATTTCAGATGAAGATTCAGATGTAGTTTATTAATCAAAATTGGGAAACTGTTTGTAGCCCAAGGTCTTGTACTAGCTTCAACACACTTTGAATCAGTGTGAAATCAGGAGCAACACATTAGACAATAATACTTGTGTTGTGAAATAAAGTATATTGTTATCCTTCAAATTATTTATTCATGCTTAACTTATACACATATATGATTTTTGTCTTCTTATATGTGATCCTTGCATTATTAATTTCCTGGATGGACTGGGGAGCTTCTTGAGTATTATTGTAAAAAATAATCAAACCTTAGATGCCTTCAAATCAAACAAGAAATACAGTTTTACAGCTTGGACATAAAATATATGCGTATATAATACTTAAGTCTATAACCTCAGAGTCACATACAGTACATGTATGCAGTGCAGTGTCTCCTGGGGATCCTTTTGTATGTGAGGATTCATGTACAGGCCATGGTAATCAGGTATTTATGAAACTGTGAATGTAAAACCTTCAATCTGCAGAAAATACAGTATGAATAGAGGACGAAGGAAATGGATATTGAGTGAAAAGACAGAGAGATAGAGTTTTGCAGCACTGTGCTCTGTAAGGCAGTGGATGCTGACTGTGGGAATCTTTGGTGTGATAAGATACAGCAAGAACATATGAGACTTTAGACTCTTGGCATGCTTTGAAAACAGATGCTCTTATGACTACCTGCGCTACAAACAGTGTACGGTATACGGGCTATATTATTTATAAGTAACACAGCTTTTAAAGCAAACCAGGAGAATGTTTTTTTTTTAATTTAATTATAACATGCCAAATTTTGTATTGCATGTTCTCTGGTTTCACTCAGACTTTTACACTTTTACACTAGTATTTCATAAAACTTGAACCAAAGACAGTTACTACTCATTATGATATGCTCATTTGTTGTTTATGCACTACTTACAGGCATAGTCTGTCCACCATGCAAGCTGTTGATGGCAGCCTGGGCTTCTGCGTGGCTGGAGAACTTGACAAAGGCACAGCCTGCATTCACAGAAAAAGAGAGAAAAAGAAGGGAAAAGCACAACATCAGGGGAATGGCCTTGAATATTGGGGAAAGCACCATTCATTACCATTGTTTTCATGTTATCTGGTTTGTAAATATATTCTGCCATTTGTGTGTTCAGCGCATAACACTGAATAAATCAGTCTAATTGTAGTGAAGGTATTAGCTGTGTGGAACATCCTGTCCCTTTCCCATTTCTAATTCCACCCCCTCCACTTTGGAGCATGGAGCCAAGGCATTTACTATCCTGACTTGTTTGTGATTATTAATCTGTTTAATATTTACACATTGTGATTTGTGTGCAGTCACTCATAAAAGAGATTATGATGACAAAGGCATACTATTATAATCTGCCCATCTAACCGAATCTTTGCCTGCATATAATTTCAGATGGAGGGGGGGCTTTGCTCAAGGGGCATTCAAATCATCTTAAATCTGTTGTGTAGTTAATGCACAAAAAGAAAAGTCAACATAAAAAGTGGGCCAGAAGACAAGAGAGTGGCCGCTGGCAGTAGCATTCGGAAGCCTCATTGCATTAACAATTCAAATGTTATTAAAAATGATTTAAGCAGATAATAATAATGCACCATATGTGTTTTGGAAGCATTCATATCCTAACCACATGATTTAGGGATGTATCAGTGTGTAGGTAAGGGCAGGCACTAAACTACTATAATATGAAGACAAAGCTTGTGAAGTGATATACAGTGTAAGTGAAACGTGGTCATTTTCCAAAAGCCATTAAATTAAACAGGAGCTATTTCTCTAAGCTTTATGGTTGTCATAGACTGCAAGAGGTATTCTGTTATGTCCTATTCTTATCCTTGCCTTCAGGTAGCTCATGTGTTAAGTCAAGAGATACCTAATTAACAAACTCGTGGATTAATTCTGCCGCTTTTTCATTAATCGAGCAGCACTGTGTCTAAGAAGCAGACAGGCTTTTTTTTTAGTTCAATCCCTAGCTTCTTGAGAAAACCTGGTACCTATTTAAAACCATTACATGTGCTATATACATTTATTACATCTGTTAACTCTATAGTCTCAAAGGCATTGTGAAGATTCGTTTAAATTAACACTGATAGGTGGACTCAAGAGATGTCCTGTGTCTGGCAGCAACCCATTTATTTCTATGTCTCGGGAGTCAGCTTTGCTTCAAACAAATTAATATTTCCCAGACAAAATCAAACAGATTGAACTGAGGGATGTGCAATCTGTACATAGCCAACTGAGGACAATTTCAACCTTTAACTAATGCTTTCTAACCACATTGCATCAGCACAATAAATAGTAAATAGTTGAAATGCTTGTGTTTAAAATGTGCTGGATGGTAAAGGCCAAGTGTTTTCTGTTCTGTGAAATGGCCTCAAAGCTGTATAGATCTACAAAGGCAAATAGATAAGTCAAAGAAGCCTTTGATTCTGTCATAGCACTCTAGCACTCATTCAACTTCACTTAAAGACCCCTCTGGATAGAGACAGAAAGGTTTTCATTTGTCCATCTGACATGAATCAGCCTACAATGTGCCCTTTCACTGCATTCCTGACTTTGAAGGAACAAACACATTTAACCTATGTAGTTTAATATAATAACAGGCAGTTTGTTCTTGCAAAAGCCTGTTGGTTTTGTAGGGCAAGATAATTTGCTGCTGGTCCCCTAACAAGACTCAGATCGGATTTTGTGCCAGATTCCCAGTGACCCTGCTGGCTCAGCCCACCCCGATAGACACCAGAACTGCAGGGCTTGGCATACACCATCAGTGTCAAAGTCATGTCAAACACACAAGGTCCTCAACAAGACAGCAGTGATGTAGCGCTGCATTTTTTGACACAGAAAAAGAAGTTCAGGGACTGAGAGCACAACATCTCAAAAGAATTGAACTGCTACAGCTTCATAAATTATAGTGCACATTTGAGTTTTTGAATTTGATGGCTCAAAATGAGTTGGGGG
>JAQQAE010000010.1:0-62793 GCA_029823295.1 Pseudamia nigra | reverse complement strand
GGGGGGGGTTGTGTGCATGTGTGTGTACTCTTCTCCTGTAAGGGATACTGCAAAGCCAATCAATTAATACTTAAAGTGGAACCAATTCTTGTTTCACTTGGGAACTTACTGAGGGCTTTGCCCCTTCATTTTAATACCGAGGTCTGCATTCCTAATTATGAACAGTGCAAATGGATGTTAAGCCATGCCAAATTAAATCTTAGTTCATTAGATATAAGCTCTTTAAAGATTGAAAGAAAATATTTGAATTTTTAAAAAGTTTCAATGTGCAGTGTCCCATTTTTAATGAGGACGTTGCAATGTGAGGGAAGAAAAAAAGGAAATGTCTTTGTGTGGATGAATAATCTAACCAATATGAAATATTAAGTCACTGTTTTACCCAGTGTTTCTCCTCAGGCTGCAGTGTTAGGCTGTATAATAGAAGATTTTCCTTTGGTGAGGTTCTGCTTTGAATAAAATACAGAGGTGCATGAAGGGGAAGCTCAACTGTCTAGAGGCAACCGTAACTCTGAATTACACTGTAAATATATTCATTATTCCTCAAAAAGGCATTGTTGACAGATGTCAGTTTCATCATTAGAAGTGCTCTGAGTCATATAGTAAATAAGTAAACTCTTATTTTCTGCCGAAAAATGCACAAAACTTCAGCATTTCAATTTTTAACAATGTTTACTGCACGGATGAACTTAGTTATCACAATGTGGGCTCAGTCTGTATTGAATATGCTAGCCTACAAACACTGGCTTTACTTAAGAGCCATGCATTAGCTTTTACCTGAAGCTTTTAATATGCTCTTTCACTCAGCTTAATGGAGAAAGCAGATGTTGAGTGTGGTAGCACCTACTTGCTGCCGTCCTAGCCCCGCTTTCTCACACCACACAACATGTAATGAAAATCTATAGAAAGTTTCACACTAGTGCTATTAAGGGAACACTTCTTCACAGTTGCTGCTTCCAGGACACAGTACTAAAAGAGCACCGTGTAACATACTGTTTGCATTATAGATTACCACCAATTACATTGTCTTGTCCTTTTCTTTGCTCTAATATCTTTCTGGTATTTGTCTGTCACAGAGTGTCTTACAGAGACAGATCTAGTTCTAAAACGGGAAGCTCCAAGGCCCTGGCGTCGTAAGAGGTTTACACAGTGTCCATTGTGTAACAGCTGTAAAACACAGACCAAATTATTATTAACTCCTCATGCTGCTGTGCCTCTGTCTCTGATAAAGTGGAATTGCAGAACAACCTTTGGATTTTGGCCAATAACCTTGGAGGGAGATGGTGATTGAAAACAGTAGTATGAATCCAGGTTAGTCATTATGTCCACACTGCAATGAGAAAGGACTAAGCTGAAGGTGGCAATGTCATTTTGTACATTAAAGACAGGGGAAAAAATATATTTTCTACTCCTAAGAAATCAATACATACATTTTCAAAAGGACAGATTTACTCATTTTAGACTCACGGACTTGTAACAGGGAAATTCCTGCAAGAAATTTCATCCCTCTCGATATAATTTTACAATGACTTGCTTTTTTTTTATTCTCACTTTACCTGTTGGGACAGACGGAAATGTCGAATTTGTTCTAACATCTTTCAGTATGATATGACACCCAAAACCCAGGAGTGACGGTGTCTCTTTACCCGCAGGAGAAACAAGGAAGATGATTTGTTGAGGGGCCCGAGGGAACAACTGCGCCTTGAAAACAGGTGGCGCAACATCGCACTGCAGCATGCCTTCAGGGAATATTTGTAGATATTCAGGAAATGCACAAAAACAAAACATTTCCCTCCAAACAGAAGCAAACGCCACCTACAGTACAACACTGACTGGGAGGTGATTAATTCTGTTCTTGACATGTTTCCCCCTAATGTCATTTCTTCAGAGTTGAAAGATATTTTTAAAAGTAAGTTGGAGTTTTTTCATGTTGATGAATGCTTTGTTATGACTTTGGCTCTCATATATTCAGCATGAGCCACTGTAAGCATGGGTAATATGTTGCTCGTCTCGTCAAGTCTCACCAACTGAGTCACTGACTGCTGAGCGAGATAGGTCAGCGAGAACAATTTCTTCATTTTGACAAATCACTCCAAAATGTATTAGCAGAGAGGCCAACTGTCAATCCAGCTGCCCAAAGGTCCTTACAGGGCCTTTTGGTGGGTCTGAAAAATGATGTAATCAGCCCGTCCTTCCTTCTTACTGGAGCTCCATCCATCCTCTCTAAAGGCCCGGTCCCCTTGGCCTCGCTCTGGATCAAGTCCCCATAAGGCCCCCTGACCCCGTTAGAGGCGCATGATGGGCGGCCCTGTCACTTCAAATGGCTGCCCAGGTCCGGTCTGAGAGTAACCCCTCACTGTGAGTAAACCTCCACGTTATTTCTGTTTTATAGGCTACGGGTGGATAACTGTGTGGAATGGATGTGGACAACTTAGTTATTGTCACTCAGGGCGAGGGAGGGAATGTCGTTACCGGGTTGGGAATGGGAGTCGATTGAAAGGTATGAAAAGTTATGTGCTGTAGTTTCACAGTTTGAGAAAAGTAAGCCACATTTCTTACACTGTGTTCACAAAGCTGGGGAGTCTTGCAGCCACCAAATTGTCTATGTTATACATTGCAGTGCATGGAGAGTTAAATATATGTCCACAACTTACCAAAGACTATGTTCAAAGGCGTTATTTAAATTTCAAGGAAGATGAATGACTCATATATGATGCGTATTTTCACTTCTGGAGAGCTGTGCCTTTGATGGCAAGAGGGGAAGACGTGGGTTTGTTATTGAAGTAAAGAATAATAAGGCCACTGCATGTTGGCCGACTCTCCCTGCACAAAGACCTTGATATGAATCCAATGCACTATGTATGCCCCTTAGAACAAGCAAGGATACAGGAAAGCATGTGGCTTTTGATCCTGCTTTCCTTCTGTTGTCTTTCATCTGACCCATCCTCCAAAATTGTCACTCGGACTCATGGAGAAGACACAGCAGAGATCTGCTAATCTAACCCTCCAGGGCAGCAGTGTTTTTCATGCTTACTTCTACTTTTTAAATGCTCTTGGATATGTTTTGGCACGAACTTGCAGAGGACTGTGCCTTACAGCTCTTTACTGTGAAACTGTACATTGTGGAATAACTAGATATGAAGTGAAGCTCAAAACACAATAGTTTGGATTCTAACATTTTTGTTACCTTTAAAAAAAATTGTTCCATGAGTAAACTGTGTTGAATCTTTGAAGAGGTGCCAGGTTAGCTCCACTATCGGCTCTGAATACTTCCCCTCAGAGGTAGAGAAAGAACATGTTCTCCGAGTCTCCGCATGGTGAACATGTCAGCGAATTATACACTGTGAACAACTGATTGAGGCTATGAAGAGGAGGGCATACCAAAAGATAATATGTTTGGTTTGGAGTCGATCCGCTGAACATACATTTTTCTCCCACATAAATTTTCCTGGTCCGCCCTCCGCAGTGGTGTATCCCCCTAACACAGTTGCTGCCAAATTTAATTCTCTGGATTCAGCATTTTGACTTTATAAATTTCATCCCTTTCACCTTAGGGTAGCATTTATAATCACAAATGCGAGTTTATATGTACAGTAAATGATGCATGTGAAAGTTTTAGTGTTTCCATACCACAACTCCATGGTGGTTTAGCTAGTTAGGGAGTATCCATCTCCAGACAGTTATGGTCAATGACAGGGGCTTACACTCCTAGTGACTGTGTGGACGAGACTGTGAAACAAACTGTGACACTTGGCCATTTAAACAACAGTAAAAATGAAATTGTGTAGCACTTAAAAGTTGGACTCTGAAATTTTCACCTCTTATAATAATGTCATGCTGTTGCTTCATATTCTTGCAGGTTTTCCTTTTTGTTTCGTCCATCACAGCTGTAGCAGAGCTGGTGATTTATCTTATACATATAAAAAGTGGCTTTTATTCTCAAAAGCAACAACCTAGAAAGGCTATTATGCCAGTCTTCCACATCGATTTTAGGCCAACCTCTCCACCTCCTAGGTAACAACAAGGTATTCATATGATAATAATCATAATATGTCAAGTATCTCTAGCCATCAGAGATGCTAGTCTCAGTTTAATGATTCTGGGAAATTGAGGATTACCCGGGATATGAGAGCAAGCCTACAGTTTTCATATAGTGTGGGAGGTTGCAGGGCTCTGTATTAGTAATCACAGGGGAGAGCCGAGAGGTGGGAGAGAAAATCTGCTTCTTCTCTTCTCTCATTCATCATAGCAGTCCTCTGGTGAGGAAACATGGCAAATGGCCAAATGAATGCACTTCATAAAGCGCAAATGTCTCCTCTGATGTGCCTCTCACTGAGGATCTGCAAGAGGGGGAAAGATTTCCACAGATATATTATTGTCAAACTCTGCTGCCCCCGCTTCCAAGTGTTATTATGATATTGTAGGAGATTTTACAATAAGATTTGGTGACTTCACTCAAGCAGTTACCATAACAATGTTACATAGATGGCAGCAGTTTTCAATAGCTCCCTAAACTGAATGAAGCATATTGTCACACTGTATGATAAGTTTTCTAAAGGAAGCAGTCCTTTTTAATGTTTTATGACACAATAATTTAAACAGAGCAATCTTAAAATGGAAAGAATATTCTCAGTAGGTAGATAAAAGTGAATATAAGTAGAAGAGATATAAGATAAGATATTGAAAGTGGAACCAATTCACACGACACACTAAGATGGTCAGCACCACAGGGAGGTGCTATGGATCTGTATCCACTATTACATGCACTACGTGTGCTTTAATACATGAATTGCCACATTTATGACATCCCCTCCAGCATCTGTAAAATCTGATTTTACCTGGTACATTTTGCTGTATTAATTTAATAAAAAATGGAAAATTATAGAAACAAGTAAAAATGAAATGAAACAAATTATTTAGAACCAAGTACAAAGAAAAAAAGGCCTAAATTCTATTGTGCACCTTAAGAACATGTTCAGTTGAATGAGATTAAATTAAAAACCATCACAAGTTTCAAGTAAATATGGAAAAATCTTTGACAGAAGAAACAAGATACAAAACAACAGAACACATTTAAACAAATTAAATTTCACCTAATGGAAGTGTCTATTGCTTCATGTAAGTGCTGATACACATAACTATGTTGGCTGTAATTACTTTATTCAAAATTGTAACTTTATTAGGTATTTACTCATTTATTAACCTTTCGGAGTTTAATGTATGCTTTATTTTCAACACCTCAGATATATGCAGCACTTGTACTAAACAACAATATTAAGTAAAAGGTACTGACAGACTTTTTCATTTGTTTAAAAATAAGGATCAACCTTGAGCCAGTTTCTGATTTTAAGAACATGATTCATTCCGAATGAATTTGAGGTGAAACCAAATAAGTAATAGTATGTGTTTTAACAAATAGATTCTAACATAAACTAAATTTTATTAGAATCTGCGTCACTAATTGAAAACATTAACTTAAAATCACAGAGCTCATAGAACTAAATGAACCTTAAAAAGGCTCCAACACACAAGTAAGGTACCTGCACTACTAACAGTATCTGTGCATATGTTTTTTGTCTCTGTGTGATTTGAGCAATTATGCCTTTTATGTATATTCTCTCTTTGTATCATTGTATTAATTACTATATTGATTCAACTTAACACCTAATGCCCAAAAAACATAAATCACATTTTCCACTTAATTGTGTGTTTGAACTAATTAAGAGCAGAGCTGAGGCTGCTGTCTTTGAAAAAAATAAATATGTAGAATTGTTATTTATTATTTATTCCCTGGGCTGTCACAATGCAGTTCTAATGTGATTATAGTGTTTGTACATGCTAAGTATATATTTATATTTTTGCGTATTATTGCAGACAGTTGTGAGGGCTTCATTTGCGTAGATAATTTCTAGAAGCCTTCATTAGATCCTTTGTTTTGTTCGCATCAAGTGGACAAATACATCAAGTAAGAAAATGAACGTGGTTGTTTTCTAAAATGGATGCCTCTTTAAATTAGATTTCCATGTTACAATGGTTCACTCCTAACAATACTGTACAGTTGCCAATCATGGCATACATACAGTATTGTACTGCAGCTTTGCTCCATTTATCATGCCAACTTACAGTACAATTGGACATCTAAAGTGAGACTGTAAGGAAACGAGTGGCAAGAGAGGGCAAAAGAGGCGCGAGAAGAGATCCAAGAAGGCTTGGCTTGTATAATTACATTCTCAAGATGGCATATTTACCGTCTCTGCCAGCGAGGTCATGCCTTCTGTCGTAGTAAACGTAGTGAAGTATGAAAGAGCCAATTACAGCTCACTGGGTGACCTTTTAACAACTATTACCACATCCCATCAACACATTATCATGATGGAGATTGTGATTCCATGAGAATTACAACATTATCTTGACACATTGAGCCCAAGACAGGCTTGTTGTCTGATGGCGGTGACAGCACAGCTTTGAAGAATCAGCACAATAAAAGAAGACAAGTGAAATGAAAAAAGAGAGTGAGACAGAGAGAGATACGGAGGAAGGATGAGAGGGGGGTTAGAACAATAGCCCCGTACAGTACATTAGCTGTGGATGTCAAGCACCCCAGTCGTTCCCAATGAAAAGCACAACAAATAAGACGTTGGCCTGTTTGTATTCATTATCAGTCAGCACATGCCCCGGCTCCTGCATTAAACATTAGACTGCCTCTGATGTCTGCTTAACAGTTTAATTCCCTCCCCGCCGCTCAGCCTGTCATAATAAACCCAGCGAAGCACACACAAAGTCAAATAAGAGTGTGAGGGGGCCGCCTTTGTGTGTATGTGTATGTTTGTATGGCTGTCCTCATGTTTGTTACTATGTGAGAGTGTGTGAGTATGTGTGTATCATTGTGTGTGTTGTTGGTTGAGGGACATACAGATCTTTCATAATAGCCAGTGCCCTCTATTGCCAGCCTTGCCTTTATTGTAGTTTATCTGATCACAGATTAAGTAGATTGTAGTGGGAGCCCTGTTTGCCCATGAGTCCATGTTTGTGTGTGTGAGTGAGAACACTCCTGAAAAAGCCTATACATCAATATTACAAGTGTATTTGTGGGTATATGTATTTTTGCATGCTTATGTGTGTTAAATCAGTGCTTATTTGCCACTAAGTGTATCCCTTTGTGTGTGTGTGTGCATTTTTTCTGCACGCTCCCTATCTCCCTGCCACAGCCAGAGGTTGGCACGAACACCACATGGTCATAACAGTCTCCTTGAGAAGGGGACCAGCCTCTTAGGCTGGCAGCCTGGCAGCCTGGCACAAAGACGCCAATCTCAGTCAAAAAGGAGGAAACCAATGGGCACAGAAATCCCCATTCAAAAGAGATGATTGGATTAATTAGATAAATCCACTGTATCCAATGCAATTGTGTGTTGCCCAGAAATATGTTCATGTTATTGGTAAAGGTATGGCCTCTGACATGAGCATTCACACAGTAACATTGGCATAAGGGTGACCATCTGCTCTTTAATCTGACAGCGTTGGAAATATGAAGTCCTTCACTTCCAATAAACATTTATATTATTAGATTTATTCCACTTTGATAATTTAATCCACTTATGAATTTATTCAGTGTAGCCGGCTATGCTAATCACTGGCTATGAAAACACTGCAACAAAAGCTGTCTTCTAATATTAATAAATCACAAGCAGTGGTGCACTGTAAATATGTTTCAGCAACATTATCAAAGAAGGGGAGGGTTTCTCTTATTTCTCTCTCACAGGGAAAATATTGTAATTACCCCTTGGCGTTGTGAGAGAGCAAAATAGTTTCGGGTTTTACTTTTTCATGACATTTGAACAAAGATATAAAATTATTTTTTTTTAAATGGGTTGTCTGTTATTCATATGCTAATGTGTACTCTCTTAAAAGGGTGTGACATTAGTAATTCAACACGTTATTATTGTATTTGTGGTGCTTTTTTTTCCTGGTGGAAAGCCTTTATTTGTCTCGCAAACGAGAGAAGAGCAATACAATGCATGTATGTCTTTTAAAAGGCATGTTTAGCCAGCAGAATGTTAACTAAGGTAAGCAGTGTTGTTTTAGCCCCTCAGTAACCACGCCAATTATCTGTAAACTTATTTTTTTCGACTTCCATGCATACTTAATGCATCCCCTGTTTCCCTCTTGCCATCTGCCCCCCCTCATATACCCCCACCCCATCATGCCCCCTCCTCCCTTAACCCCCCTCCTCCCTTTTTCCTCCACCACCACTCCCCCTCCTTCTCCCCTCTCCACCACTCTGGAATTTTTATGAGATAGGACAAAAATGGGCACTTCCCTTATTAACATCTCACAGTGGAAATCAAATATGCAAGGAAAGTAGTGTATCTACTAATTAGTGCTGAATTCATAATTACTGTGCTCATTGATGGAGATACATTTGAATACGTTCATTTCCTTAGGGAGAGAGGCAGGCTGTCCGGGATAGACTGGGAGAAAAAAAAATCCCCTTCAGCCCCCCTCCCTTTTCTTTTGGAAATTAGGGATCCGTGGCACATGGCGATACTACCAGACTAAGATCCGAAGTGCCCGCAATTTTCTTCAGATATAATTAATCAAGTGAAGCATGTAACCTAATGAATGTGTTTGATATCCGCTCCTATTCAAATATGGGCTTTATCGCGATGTGTGCCGGAATTGCTTAGAGCTATGCATAGACAGTGACATTGCTTGGAAATGTTCTTCAACAGTTTCTCTTTGCGTGTAAACAATATCCATGCTTGTCAAGGCATGAAAAAAACAGACAGAGAGACACATTTTAATTGCAGTAAATTAATAACAATTAAGCCGCAGGATGCTGGGTATCTTGACAGTGCTTTGTTGTCGCCCTGGAGATAATTTCAGTGAGTGCCTTGCAAGTCTGACAAGCAGGTAAAAAGGTAGAAAAGAGAATCATTTTTGACATTTTCAAAGAGAGGAGTATAATAAAAAACAAGACTGGCCTGGCTTTTTCAACATTGGATTAAAGAAATACTGAATTAATTAACCAAAACACTGACTTTGGAAAGTTGCTGAATTATTTTTTCTTTGACCATGAAAGTTGATGGATGGACTTCAGTGTTCAATCGAAGCACTGTCCAACTTACATACCAAAAATGAAAAATGTGAAAGTGAACAGACCCAGAGACTGGTGCGAGGAGGCAGATAGACAAACGGACATTGCGGGTGGAAGATCCATAAGTCCTTTCTGTGACCTCAGAGTGTCAGACCAGAGGAGTCACGTGACAGACAAAGGCTCTCTAATTAACAGAGAAGACTCTGGAAAGCCGCTCTGTAATGAGGCACCATGCTGGACGGGCCTCCAGTGAGGCACTCGGCCCATATGCAAGGCCAGCATTGCAGGAATTTACATACTGCAGGTCAATTGAACATATGCACACTCAAAACTGACTAATGACTTCCACTAGCACTCTGATTCTATTTCACAGCCTGCTCTCAGGATGAGCGTAGTATAGAACACTAATGAGGATAACATTGGGAGGTGTATGACTGCAAACATTAATATATGTATCAGAACACAGGTTCAATATTGAGCCCAGTTTCTGGGGAAATGGGTGCAACTGCAACATTTCCATGAGTACAACTTAAGGCTGCAGGACCAAAAGCCTGTACAAAGGAAAAGCAGCATTTCATAGTGTGGCTGATCAGCAGGGGGCAAAAGCCAATGTCCAGTAAAGTGCCCATCCTTGTCTTTTTGCCGCACATTTACTCCCAGACAGCTGATGCCCAGTACCTGTAAGGCCACCCATTCACTATTAAAGTCTTCCCCCAGCACCCCACAGTTTGGACAGTTTGGGGGCTCGGCAGGGGTGTGTGTCCATCTGTGTGTGGCTGCGTGCATGTGTGGTTGACTGCTCATGTGTGCATGCATGCGTGTAGACTGCATGTATGTGTATGCATGTGCATGAGAGTTAGGCTTTACGTATAGGGGGCAGCGAGGAGTTGGAAGGTGTTAAAAGTAGGAGTGCTGGTGGTGGTGGGGGGGTGGCTCTTATTTGGCTGGGTGTAAAAAAATGCCCCCAGGTCTCCTGATGGAAGAGACAGGTATTAGCTCTGAGACCTCCATAGTCCCAGCTTGCCATTAGTTTCCTCTCCAGCTGCACCAGGATCCGGACTATGAATCTGCCATGGCTGGTCATTCATCAGTTTCACAGTCCGCACCAGCACACACACACATTCCAATAACAACACTGTGAAATAGTGAGTGAGTGAGTAAGAGACACCCACAGAAAGAGAGAGATGGAAGGAGAGAGAGAGTAAAAGTGTGAGAAAAATATCTTGTCATACAGAGACTTTTACTTCAGCAAGTGTGTACTGCCACTACATACTGTTCCTCTAACTCAAATGGGGGGTACATTACCAGTCCAGAGAGAGTCTGTATGCGTTTCCACACAGGCATGCATGACCAAAGAGTCCCGCACTCAAATGTTTGTCTCTGCCTGATTGTGTACATGTGTGAGTGCAGTCTTCCACAAAAAGGTGATGAGACATGATATAAATTAACTCTGAGTTCTGCGCGCTGTCGTTTCGCACAGTTGAGCACTAGCCCTGGTCCACAGAGTGATGTGGAACTTCCTGTCAAACAGGAAGCATTTAAATGTTGGTTTGAGAGTTATGGAATTGCCTGTGGAAACATATTGGGGGAGGTCAAACTCAAAGGTCAACACTCCAAGACTTTCCATGTCAAGGTCCTGTCTCATCAGACCCTTCAAGTGTTCCTAGTTCTGCTGGTTTGTTTTAATTACTGTGTTCTGTGATTTGACATCAAGATATGTAGAGTTCACTGACACCTGTGTCACCTCCATTTTGATCATTTATATAACTTTTGATCCAACATTTTCGTGCTCCGTATCTGTTTCTAAGGCAAAACAATGAAATTGTGCTAAACCAAATAAAAAAATGGAAACATACTGCCCTGCCCCGAGTGAGTGAAGGCCACAAGCTCTGTCATGTAGTGTATATGCTAACTCAAAAGGAAGGACAGGTCCTAGCGATTCGGTCGCTTGGGTTGATGTGACCAGGACATGGCCATGGCAGCAGTGAAAGCCCGGTTGAGCC
This sequence comes from Pseudamia nigra, assembly GCA_029823295.1. Lineage (NCBI taxonomy): Eukaryota > Metazoa > Chordata > Actinopteri > Kurtiformes > Apogonidae > Pseudamia > Pseudamia nigra. Next base: position 51,699 of record JAQQAE010000010.1, on the reverse strand, counting down.
ATAGTGACACGTCGTCTCCATCCATCTTCAGTCTGAAACATTTTACGCTAACTGACAGAGCGTGGCGCTTGCTTACCCACCTCCCAGAGGAAATAGTCCAGACTGGTGTCTTCTTGACATGCACTAAAGAGTGAGCAGTCCAGAGGTCCAGAGGGGCATTGTGTATTCAGTCCAAGACGAAAGGTTAGATCCTCTGAAAAGAAAGAGTAGTTCAGTATATATTGTTGAAAGTGACAATGACTTTTTTTGGTGTGTTATTCAAGCAAATAAACAATTCCGCTCCTTTCAGATTTTTTATGGTGTTTATTTTGTACAGCCACAGTGTGCAGATGCACCATTAATGTGTGTGTACAGTACTGTATGTGTCTGACTATATTTTATATTATTATTTGCGCTTTGCCAACTTTTCTAAGGGAATATACTGTCATTATTAAGAAACATAATTCAAGATATCTTTTGTCTATAAATGTAAATTCAGAGAGGATAAAAACAGGACCAAATATAGTTTCTGTGTCTACTTAATTTTACATACTTGTTTTTGCAATTTAAATAAAATATTCAAATTCTCAATACTGAAATACTTAAATGATCAAAACTAAAATATTGCTATATACATGTAACCTGCACACTGACACACTGAATTTTGTCTACAGTTCTGTTCATATCCTGTATCTCGGTCAGGTACCAAAAGAAGGGGGGAGGTAGAAAAGGAGAATTGAGCAGTGGCTGTAGTAATAAATCACAGGATCGCTGGTGACATTCATACAATACGGATACAGTGTTAACTCAATGAGTCGGACAGCCCTAGCCTGTTCCTCCATCCTGACCTTGCCTCCCTGTCGTAATCAATCATGTTGGCACGGCACACACGCTCCTTATTTATTATTACTCTGGACCCGCATGTACAGTAAACAATGAGTAGAATACATTGGAAAGAGTGAGAGTGGGGTGCTATTATAAGAGAGGAGGTAAAGGTCCGGTGGAATAACCGGGGGGCATATGTGTCCGGCTGGCTGGTTAAAACACTGAACAGGACAGTGAGCAACCACCGTGTCCAATAGTCAACCATAACGTGCAGAAATGACCAATACTAAGTGCTCATTGCACCAAAAAGGTCACGCTATTGTCACTACTTAAAATTTACGAGTGTTGCTGTTGATGTTTGCCAGAGCAGTTCAAGCATTGCTTTATATTTGCCCTTTGTATTATTGGCTACACATACTGATATCTCACTCAATTTAAGCAGATCTAAGGGTGCGTGTTTGAAAGCTTTTTCCATTTTCTTCATTCAAGATCACATTAAGAAACCGTCAGACAGATGTCATTTAATTCTATGCCTTTTCACTGTTTTCCCTTTAGAGTTAATGTAATTTTACTTCTGTTATTCTCAGGTAGCAGGTGTATATCCTGAGTGACAAACCATTTTCTTTGTGGAACTAATAGCTTACAAAGTCAGTGTAAATTAACAATGACCCAATGTGATGCCTTCATAACACCACCATAACAATCCATGAAAGCCGGCCAACCTAGACGTCATATAGTCCCATATGCAGCCTATGCAGGGGGCCTGTCTTGGCAACAAAACAGGGCCCCTATGTACAGCAGAGGGCCCCTGAACTCTTCATGAAGGATGGCTGGCTACGAGGAGGGCCGAGGGGGAGTCAGTTTAAAACACATACCATATGCAGTTAGGAAGAGCCTCATTTATCAGCTCTAGAAATTCCAGGGTTTTTACACCTCAGACCCCCCAGCACTTTCTCTCCTCCCCTAGGGGTTAGCCACCTCCTAACTGTACACCACAGATGACAAGTCCCTGAGACCTGGCTTTAATTGTGGGCTCAAACTCTGATTTTTCTCTCAATCAGAATTAAAATGAATTGATTCTGTGATTAATCTAGCGACAATGTGAGCCATTGAAATAGTGCTACAAAGTTAAATCCAGTGTCTTTTTGAGACTTTAGTCTGTGTTTTTTAGCTTTCTTGTAAAGTCCATCAACCTCTCCTGTCTTTTTTGCCCTTCTCTTACCCTTCCTGTCCAAACTCTTCTTCGCAGTTGGACATCATCTGGCCCGTGAATGGCACATTGTTATGCTCGTTCCTCAGTGGCCATCTGAGCAGATGCCATGAGCAGCCGTAACACTGGTCCCTGCACAAGGTTGGTAGCTCGCATTCAACATGAGGCCGTAAATTACATCCCACTAACACACAAACACTCTGCGCTCAACTGAGTTTCTGCAGTTTAGAGCACCATTGAAGGAGCATAGCATATCCTGATTTTTGTTTGAGTGAAGACCAGTTTCAGGCAGCAGGGGAAGTGGCCCTGTGGTGCACGACCGTGGCTTAGACGAAGAGATCACGCACGGACAGCTGGGCTTTGAACTTCTTACCCCTGTGTTCCTGGGGTCAACAGCTTGGTGGCCGCAAGGGTCAACCAGCAGTAAGAGGCCGTCTTCTAGTGAACTGCCGGATTTGTTTTGACTGAGTCCCTGTGGCATGATTACCTCATGGAGCTTGGAGGTGATACTCTTCAGAGGGATCAGGTGAAGCAAGGTTTAGAAATAACATTTACATTGTATACATGCATATTACTGGAGTGCACGGAAACTGAAAATCCTACTAATACCTTTCAGAGCTGAAAAACGGTCTGTTCAAATTAAGACTTCAACAATTGTAGAAGGAAGGGGAAAAAAAAAAACAGTGCGTGCCTTTATCCGAACAAAACTTCAAACAAAATCACTGAGTTAAGCCGTAGCAAGTATCATAGATCTAAGATGAGACACAATAAAGTATGATTTGTTATGGTCTTGGGAAATACATGGCTCAAAATCCAATCAAACATATCACCAAAGTGTGTTTGAGGAAGAATCATCCTTGTTGCGATTCGCTACAGACAATATTTACACACTCAAATCCCACGTCTAGTCAACGGATGCATAGTGGCTCGCTAAGATATATGGGTTACTTTATTCATAGCACTTCAATTACAAAATCATGTATTGGGGGAAGAATAAATTAATAATAAAACCCCCTATCTGAACTTCTAATATTTTGCTTGGCGAAGGGAAACGAATTACCCTTTTCAGAACTGATGATGTATTACTAGCGTTTGATCCTTGGAGGTTTCACCATGCTCACATTCATTACTTTCAAGTGCTGAGGTGTATCTGCAATTAGAAGCACCTTGCAGTGGATTTCTGACACTCCCGCAGACTTGAAACACCAGATCATAGAATCATCACAGCATTATACTGCAGGAGAGGGGACACTGTCTCCTTCTAATACAGGCAGAGATGAGGGTGGGGGGGTGGTGTGGGCTTAATTTAAGCATGTGCCCGTAAGTGAGGGGAGCCGGTAAGCAAATGAGGACCTTTCATTAAATCAAAGGTGATTTTTGTTCTGCTAATGGGTGCCCCAAAATCTAGTACAGCAATGAAACATGTGATCATTCTCGGCGGAGCCTGCTATACTGCTACAGACCGGTCAGGGCTATTCTTATTACAGTATGCATAATGTAATGAGCATGCTTGTTTAATTTAATCACACTGAGTGGACTGTGTTAGTATTTCTTTGAAACGACAAAGGCATACAAGCATGCGGTCTGATAAGAAAGAGAATAAATAATACAATCACTCACTCAGCTTGTACAGTTAATGTACTTGCTATTTCACAAATGGCAGCCATTTACATGGTATGGTGAATTCGTACTATGGAGTAGACTTGTGGCCCTCTGTAGTGTTTTTCCCACCGTAGCGCTTAATTTTACATATGAATACCCAGGTCTCAAATGTCTTTAGAATTATCGTCCTCAAGAATCGCTATCATCTTCAAGTCCTCCACTGATTGGTCATGACAGGGCCAAAATGGTCACTGTGGTGAAACACCTCAGAGAAGCAAAGGAAGTTTAGCCAAAAAACACGCTGAGCCATTATGTTAAAGTAAACGACAGCACTTCCTAATGTCATTTGGCAGTGCTAGCACTCAGCAATTAAGGCCTCTCTTAATGCGACGCTGGGAGCATTTCTCCTCAAGGTTAGCGCCTCATTTCCCCACGATGGGTCTGCGGGGCCGCACCAGATGCATTGTGGGAGCTGGGGGGCGCGAGTTAGGACAGGTGTCCGCCACCTTGGATATCTCCCCTCGCAGCTGGCACCAGCTGGCACCCCCAGTGCCCCATCCGGACGGTCTGCTCTCCCTTCGCCGAGGAGGAGAAGGAGGAGGAGGAGTAGTGGGGGGGCATGTCAAGGGCAGACCTGGTACAAGCTCACTCACAGGGCACCCATGCCATGACATGACCTGGCCACTAGGGGACCTGCCAGCAGTGAGGGGTAGGAGTAATGTGTCTGTTTGGAGACCTGCTCCAGCATCCCTAATGGGCCGGCAATGATGAGGCCCAGCAGTGCCAGAGGGTCAGAGGCAGCTTCTGTGGAGGACACTGTTCTTCTCACTAGAGAGCGGAGGATGTCATGTCTGAAGGTGGTCTCTCTGGAAGCACAGCAGCTATTTTGCCAAGAGGTAAATGAGAAAGAAATTGTTGAATTTTGGAATTACTGAGGTATAGATGGGAGATTTGCATAGAACCAAAATAGTATAGCAGCAAAAATTTGTAAAATGTGCATAGTATAATTATTGCATTTCAGCATATATACTTGTCATGAATTATTATAACTACATAATTTAGTTTGTATTATGCTTTGGTAGTGCCACATATTTTTTTAATTTAAGGAATAAAAAAAAAGTCGCCAGGAACAAAAATACATTTTGTGCCATGTGATTCATGTTTCTTTTATGTTAGTACTGTATTATTTCTTTATTTTTATGTATACCTTTTGAATCATAACTTTTGAATTTAAATTATATTTTTAGATTTCTGCAGGACAGAAATTGTAGTGAGTGGCTGAATAGAGCTGGGTGAAGGCCAGTTGTTATAAATGTAAACTGGCGGATTTGTCTGCAGTCAAGAGAAATCACTTCACATTATAAGCACATTATGTTCCAGGCAGTACTACACAGTGTTTCCCTACTCGTGATGTGAGTTAATTCACTTAATATGTCTTTAATGGGGAAAGGCTTTTCTTTGTATAAAATGGTTTCCACACTGACCATTATCTGAAATCAAGCCTAATGATGGCTCCAGTTTATGATAATGACCATTATCACACAGACCACCATCATGTCTGCCAAATGATCAAATGATCTTGCACTTCTTGCTTGCATTCTGAATTTGTTAGTCATGTAAATTTAGACCCTTGATGAAGCATACCCTCTGTTTCTTTAAACACCCTCCTGTATAATATCCCGCATTTGATGCTTTCGCTGCTGTAGTACAGACCTTATACCGAGCCAAGGATGCTTTTGAAGTTATTAGCTGCATCAAGTATATCATCTTTGCCCTCATCAGGTCTCAATGGACCAAGAAAAAAATGAAGAATTAACACAGTCTCCTTAGTTAACACAGTCATCAGCTTCAGTATACATAGGTAACAGAGAGGCAATAATAATAATTTGTAATAACACATGCTGGCTCTTGGTATCTGATGCCACATGAATCCTTTGAAGTGCAGACTGTTGATTACTGTAAATGAGAGCTGTTTCAGGGTGGATTGTGGGTAATTATATGCAGTGCACCCCAGGGAGCAGTGCTAGGACCCATGGGACAGCAGTTCCACAGGAGAGTGAAGCACAGACAGAGCAACACATGCTGGGCCACCGATTCCCAGCATGAAACAAGTCAACAGGCCTGTCTTTTATTTCTAATGTCTGTGATTTACATGAAAGAACCACTGTCACCCAACCGCAACAGAGTGTTGTAAACCGCAGTTTGATTGACAGGATTTCATATTTCACATGTCCCTGCCCCCCCTTCCTGCTCACTCCCTGAACAACTTGATGATGATTGCAGCTTTATAACATAGAACATATTGCCTGTGTAGCTACTGTGTAATGGAACATCCATGTATCTGAGATGCACTGTGGACAGCAAGCGTATTTATTGAAAATTTGTACTTCTAAATTATTGCTGTAAAAGATGGCCACTCTACTTTAAACCATTGTGTTGTTATTATTATGCTATGTAATTATATTTGTCATATTAAAGCAAAGAGAGAAATAAACAACATTACATTTTAATGTTTTCTAATTGTTCTTATCTATCACATATACATTGAAAATTGAATTCAAATTAGGATGCAACGTGAGGCAAAGTTTCCAATCATGCTGGGAGCCCTGCAATCTCTTTCTCCTCACTTGAGCTCATTTCTCCACTAATGACTTTGCCCTCTGATGCAAGCCAAGGGATCATCAAAGGTCCTTGAAACAAAAAGGGAAATATAGCAATTACTGGGACTTTCATCGGCAAGAAAGAGATTAAAAACCCAGTGGTTGTGTAAGCACCCCGAGAAGCAAGCCGAGCTGTGTTTCACTATTAAATGTATATTCAAGCACTGCACTGAGATGTTATTCATCATCAGCATGCTCATCCTTTCACCACCTTCATTCATTTTTTTTCTCACATGATAATAGAATCAAATGTATTATGTATTACTAATCACATGATAAAAGCCTTTTGGTGCCAGTAATGCATGTAGATTCCAAAATGCTGTGCATGTACAAGAAAAGTCATTGCCTTTTTAACAGTGGCCTGAGGGAATGAAATTGTCCCTTAGCCTCCATAACCATTGACACAAAAGGTCCCCAAACAATTTCAAATTACTGCTTTATTTCTCTCTCTTATATAATCCACCCACATTATTAAATCTACTACCTTCTGGGACTTTACTGATACAATAATATTACAGTGCTAAGATGTTTACATTCGAGACTGCAGCTTTCCTTGTTATAAACATGTATGCCCCTAGGACTTGTACAATACGTATGCATACTACTTGGCCTAAATGAGGTACAGGTCATTTTGTTTTTAAGAGGGGTCAATATTACCTCAAGCAAGAGGCCAAGGCCAATACCAGAGCCTGACTGAGCAGAAAATGGCTCCTGATACTCACAGATGAGATCTATTATACATTAAACATGCTTGTAAATATTCACAAGTCAGAGCATTCAAATGGAAAATATGGTTTAGGTCAAAGGTCTATGAAAATGTTGTCTCCAGAGGAAGTCCCCTAAGAATAGAAGCAATGATGATAACAGGGCGAAACACCCATAGGGGACTAGGGAGAACATTAAGAGTTGTTTTACATGTTTGACTGTGGGACGACAATGATACCAGGGAGATAAATGATGGGCACTTATCAGACTGGACTGGCCTAGAGTTATGTACCATGCCTAATAGAATGTTACACTCCCATCAATTATACACAGTCTGACTGAATTACAATGAATTAATGGCCATTAAAGTTATCTAAATAATTCTGCTCAAGCATTTTATTAGTATGCTGTGTGGAAAATAATGATACATCGCAAATATTACAGATGGTGTTATAGGCTGGCTTCAGAAATACAGGAATATGTATTGAAAGCTATGAATAGCAAAGCAAAAAAGGCACAGAATAATACGTGAACGTCAGTTTTATTAGCAGTTTGTCTCACTGACAGGATCACATGGCTTGAAAATTATTTCATCATGTTCAAGTCCAACTGTGGGACTACGGTGTTATCTTCTATTTTTGTCTCTCTCGGCCGTATATTTCAGAGGCTAGGAACAATGTAGTCTGACAGACATATTCTTTATGAGGGGCTCGTGGTCTCTCTAATTTGACACAGTTGTCAGAGATAAAGCTCCTTAGAGAGTGTGGCCATGCTCTGGGTAAGAATGGGGATTAAATTAACACCCCCACCTTCACATCCTCTGACCCCAATACCAGAGAATAAAACATACATGGTGACTCACTTCAACACCCCACATGTTCCATCCAACTTCTTCTCTGAATGTATTTGATTTTATTGTTAAAAAAAATAAAACGATGCACAAGTCACTTTATTTCTGATTAATTTTTTATTTAGAGTGTTTATATTCACCAAAGAGAAAGATTGAATGTAATTAGATATGTATAAATTACTGTGACAGTAAATCCAAATGTTAGGAAAAAATATTGTAATAAAAGTTGTTTTTTGTTCTTTTTTTAAAACAACAAACAGGCTTACTGTAAGTGTGACCAGTCAGAGGGAAATCACACAGCAAACAGCTTACACAATGTAACAATACACTCCCTCTCCTTGGTAGTTTCATATCAAATGACCCAAGCATGTAAAATCAAATCAACACTGGAATGGATCATATCAAATTCTAATGAAAACATAATATGCTCTTAAAATGTGTGTTGGCCCGGCAGCCAGTCATCCAGAGAGTCTCCCCCAGATGACGTGATGAATAGGGAACACCGATGGAATATGCATCAAAGTCGAGCTCATGATTTATGTAATAGCAGTCACTTGGACACTGATTAGCTGCTCTGTCAAGCGTGTAATATGAGAGGCACAACCCCTGGTTTATCAGTCATTTATCTGAAGTGCGTCCTGATATTATCACTGGATCCTAATGTCATCATTATGCCGCACAGCATGTGCGGGCCAGTGTGTCATGGTGCCGGCGACACTGCCTGTCAGGAGTTCAAGCCTCTTCATTTGCAAAGTGCTCAGACATTCATAGCACCATGTCAACAGTAAAATAGAGGAGCCACATCATATCAGAGATGGAGGGACACAGGCACACAGGCACACTTAATAAGTGGGCACATGAGAGTACAGAGAAATTTTGTCACGTCTTTGTGGTTGGGATTTTGCTTATGTGGTGATCAGGCTAATTCTTTTGAGAGGAGAGCAATAACAAAGTGTCAAAGTAAAAAGAACTAAATAACAGGTTGTTTTTTTCATGCCTGCTTCATGGTATGATTTAGAGGAACAGACATAACATCTACTGTACACTCGGTATACACATCGAGAACACCCAGACCTCCTCGATGTGCAATGTGAGGCCCACAGAGCCATTTCTCCTGATTAAAATGCATACTCACACACCGCACTGTGTGAGAGGATAGTGGTTGTTCAGTCTGTCAGGACTTTCCTGCTCTCCTAGAGAATATCTGATATCATAAATGACTGCAACTCCTCCCACGCCAAAATCAGAGTAGGATTTAGAACACAGGAAAAGGGAACAAGACACAGACAGGCAGTGTATGACTGAGCTATGACAATCAAATGTTTCCGGATGGACAAAACTGCTAATAAACAATTTCTGTCATTAAGACAAAAAGGTTAGGGTTGTTATTCTCACAAACATCTGGTGCTGTACACAAAAAGGAAGCTGTGCAACATATAAGTCTGTCAACACCTCACACAAACAAAAATAGTGAGGGAAACTGAACAGGAAAAGGAGCGCTTTGAGTCTCAAACAAAAGATACCAGCCCGCCTGCCAACACAGACAGGGCACCACACCTTGGCAATGATGCCGCTCACAATCAAAGGAACAGTCGTCATCAGTGGAGCCCTGTTTTGAAAGGATATCTTAAAAAGATTGAAAATATGTCTCACTATGGAAAACTATTATGTGTGGAACCTTTAGGTTGTTCTGTCACTCATAAACTTTAGGCTGTTTTTAGTACATCATCACTAAAATATTTCCTGTTTTTAATGAGCATTTGTCTTCTTGTACTTACAATAAATAAGTGCACGAACAAATTTAAAATGAGCAAAACCTCTGTGATGTACCATATACAATAAACATTATACATGATTAAAAAATACAGTATTTATTTTAAAAAGTTTCAATATTGTACGTTTGAGACACTTTTTTTACAAACAGAAATTAATCAAACACAAAAACATCCAGTGTGTGTTGCTTCACAGGATAATTGTCTGGCAAGTGAAAATGCAGCATTAAAATCATTTCAAACAGTATGGCTCAGAAGATCCAGCAGAGGGGGCTGCTTACTGCAATCATATGCTGATTAATTGAGCTTGATTCTCCCCATGCTGCGAACATAAGTTGTCCCACACTGTAGGCTACATGTTGGTATGTGGGTAAAGGTTACAAGGCTTTATCGAAGTCACCTTTTACCACAGGTAGCCCTTCCCATCATTTTTGATGAATATTAAGAAAACACTGATTTTCTGATTATCCCTCATCAAGCCTATATCAAACTAGGTTATGTTCATTTTTATTAATTGTGCATGTTGCTCTCTAATTAGCTAATGAGAGACAAAAAGCAGGTTTAGAGCAGAAAAATGCAAATGACTCTTAGAAAATAGCACAAAAAAGTAAATGGCAAGGCTGAGAATCATCCTTCATTGAAATGTCAGAGATAAATGGCTCAAATGTCACATCAATTAAAACGGGGGACAGTTAGTAGTTCATTAAAGAGAGAGCCATATTGCACCGTCGGGTACCGTTGCCAACCCTTACTATCTGGGGCAGACTGGCAGCGGGTCCAGATGGCACGGAAATCCTCACAGATTTCAAAATGGTCTCTGCAGGGGTGGCGTTTTCTCCCCCGCTCCCACCCTCACCGCTGAGATGGGGTGTGGGCCACAGGCCCACGCCGGCCTACACATTCCAAACGGAGGCATGCAGAGAGCTGAAGGCTGCACAGAAATAAAAATAAAGCTGTAGAGGACAACAGGCACTTTTAAACAATGCATGATTGATGCCACACTCTTGGTCATAATGACTGAAATATACATTGCAGATAAACCTAATGCTGCTCCAGGCAGAATAAAGCAACTCTGTGTACTTTAAACTGCATCAAACACTGATAGCGCTCCTCAAAATGAGTTTATTTCATGGTAATGCATAAGATGTTATTGGTCGTTAGACTCGCATAGGTGTTTTCCCAACAAACATTATGCTTGGGACCCTAAAGACATAACTAAGGAGCTGTCATTGGAGATAGAGAATTAGATAAATGCCTCTGCTTTAGGTGGGAAATAACTGGATTTGAATTTAATGCTCAAAATAAGGTATTATCATATTTTTCATTCTGTGAAAAATATCAAGCAACTCAAATATCTAAATCAGTACTATTACTAGTGTTCGGTGTGCTGGTGAGCCCCTCAAGGACCCCAAATCCCAACTTGAGACCTATTAGACAAGCCATCTGTGTCTGTCCCTCGAAGGGGCGGAGCCAAGACCTCACATCGGCCAATAACAGAACGAAAGCGGACTTTGTCCTCCTGTGATTGGCCACTTCGGCCACGCTGTCTGTGGAGAAACAGGAAGAACTTTTGAATCACGTTAGTGTTGCACAAGGAAAAGACGAGGGCATTTTACGGATGCATTAAGCTTCACTGTAAGCAATGGGTTTTTTCTGTAGTGTTACAATGTGTTTCCTAAAGCTTTGCTTCATCTGCCTTTGAGTAAATAACCGTACAACTTATCGTTTGGCGACGGCGATGCTTTAATTTGTAAATGACCTTATAAACCAAAGAACCGCCAATATGTGTCCATTTTTCGGTTTGTTTTTCACCCAAAAGGCAGGAAGAATAGCTTAATTAACGTTAGCATAAGGACACATGTTGCATTTTCACACCTGTGCGTTGCGCTTTCTACTCAATTAATCACGCAGGTTTGACCAGTAACCGGTCTAATGAGAAATAAGTCCGATGATTGACGAGGGTGAGGACGATGCCATTGACTTTTAACAACACAAGCTGGTTGTTGTTTGTTGTCCCTCACCGTGAAGAGCTGGGTAAACATCCAAACACCGAGGCGCAGCCAGTTAAAGAGAGCACTGCGCACAGAACGGCAGAAAGCACACATGATAGCATTATTTTTAATCAGTGTAGGCTATTAACCAAAGTCATTATTGCCAAAGTCCTTTATTCTATTTGTAGGTCTATTACCAGTTTGCTAAATGGCAGGCAGTGTGTTCTGCGCTTATCCAAAGTGCACTAGTCTGTACCATTGTTTGCCTCAGAAATTTCTCGCTTTTATTGTCAGTTCAGGCAAACCCCCGATGAATACAGTGAGAGCTGCAAAAGTAGAAACAAGAAAGTTGAAGCAGACGCATTTGTGATCGCATACCATGACAGATGTGGTGGTGGTGTGTGAAGAGGGGAACTGAAATACTGTAAATGCATGACTACTTTTAACACATAACCTTTGTTTTTTGCCTTACCTTTTTCTTTGTGTTGCTTTCATATAACACAGTGTGTAATCTTTCTAACACTAAACAGACATTATGCATTTGGCGAAGTAGGGCTGCACACATTATTTTTGATTAATGCTATGTGGTAATCTGCTCATTAACTCTTTGTTGCTCTAAAATATCAGTGAATATTTTTAAAAAATCAGTTGCAATTTCCATAAGGATGTATAGTATGATTTAGAAGAACATAAATAACAGTTATAGTTTTATTTCTGCACATCAACACATTTTTAAAAAATCAGTTTACTACATCCAAATGAAAGAAAATGCAGAAAGCACTTAACCTAAAAACAGATTAATGATTGACAATGCAAAGTGCATGTTAGTTTTTTTTTCTTCTGCTTATTATTATTACAGTAACACTCTACAATAAGGAACAATTTGCTTTTAATTAAATCTTTGTAAGCCCACCAATAACCCCTAACCCCAATAAAGAGCCTGTACGGTACAAATACATATACTAACTAAAAGTAACAAATTAATGGCTACTATGTGTACCCTGTCTTAAAGTGTGTCCTGTATTTTATTATTATTATTATTATTATTATTACAGTTACCTTTTCAGAAGGTGCTTTACAGAAATGCTTCTGAGCTTGTAATGTTAATCTTTGTAATTAATATTAAAATCATTAAACTGAAATATGTTTTATGTGCATAAATTCACTGTATGCAAGGGGTTACAGCAAGAAAGTGAAACAGGCAGAGGTATTGTATTTGTACCCTTTAAACATTTTTAGATCAAGGTTCCAGGAAGAAAAGGTTCCTTGGTTGAAACTTACAATCAATGTGACCTTTATTTATTATAACCCCCATCTCTCAAAAACTCACATATAACATAGTCAATCATCTCTCCTTCCCTCAAAGTAAAAATAAAAAAGGAACTGCTGTCTGGTTATTGCCAGTATCCATCTCAGTCGTCAGAAAAGCTGCACGTTTTTGCTGTTGTTAAGGGCTGGAAACCAGAATCCCATCGGAGTTGCACCCTAAGGAACAAATTTAATGCTAGAAAAACATCCCGGCCATCAACCAAAAATGACGGATTGAAAATAATGTCGAGCTATCTTGGGAATCCCCCACCAGACAAGGGAACAGACTGCATTGTTTTTCTCATTTATGTGATATATAGAACAGAAAGAGGGGAAAAAATGGGCGATTTATTGGTTAGATAGGCGTATTCTTTTCCATGCACAAAAGAAATATTGGATAGTAATGTAGGATCAAGTCACATCATGACATTGTTTGGAGGCTAGGTGTTCAAATATGTAAGTCATCATTCGTTGGTGGCCCGCTAGGTTTTCAATAGATCATTCAATGCAAATGTGTGTGGGAAATTCTGAAAGTTACCACATGAATATGTCAATGAGTGCAGTGTAATTTGTGCTTCCTTAGCAGGGCAGTGAGATGAAGAAGCAGAGGGAGAACCAGTGCACTCAGAAGACCATCTCATTGCTGAGCCCCCTGGGGAAGATCCAAGTCAGTGGATGTGAGAATGGTGTGCACACCATCCAGATCCTAATGGATGTCGCACCTGCTGAAAGGTACTGTACAACAGCCGTGCTGGTGACGTGATAAACAAAGGTGTGAAATTTACAGGCAGACAGAATCCACTCCTGTGATGGAGTGCCACCATTCCTCATTGGAAGCAGGGCATTTTTGTAGATCCCACAAGAAATATCCTGGAGAAAGTTGGGCAAATATGAGCAGGCACTAGAAATATGAGGGGCACTAGAATACAGTTGGGCTTGAAATTAGATTTCTGATGGCATGCGGTTGTGATTCTTTCTGCAGTATATTTGAAATTTCAGAAAAATAACTTGTTTATTATCCACAAGGGAGTTGATTAGAGTTGATGTCTGTAGGGTCAGCAAAGGCCATGGGGAGCATGGACTGTTCCCTCCTGTTTATTTATGTTTCCTCCAAGTTGTATTCAGTAGTTGTGAGTGTCACAGCCGACACTCAGAAATGTAATATGTGATTGCATTTCATGCCCTCCTCATCCCTCAAAATTGTCAGAATGTTGACAGTCTTACTGAAGCGATTGAAACTGATTAAACTCAGCATTAATAAGTATTTATTCCTTATTTTTACAGGTCCACATCCTACATCTCAGATTAGTTTTGATTAGATTGGAATTAAAAATCCATGTATCACAGATTCACATTTGATAAACTTGAATGGTTTAGGAAATTAAACCACTTCCAAATGCACCCGGATAGGAAGTTATCCTTTTGAAAATGTATGTTCAAATTCTAATTTATGGAAACCCATTAATGACCTTGTATATTATACCTCAACATGTGTTTCCTTCTCGACTGTCGGCTATTTCCTAAAATTCATCAAGCAGTAAAAACATTCCACTTGTTGTTAATGAGTTGAAGTGAGAAAATTAATAATATGGAATTTTGATTATGGAAGATGTCCTGTAACCATGCACAAGCACCTTTCTCCATCTCCTTGTGAACAGGGTTTAATTTGTGTGTTCAGGTTCAGTAAGAATATGCAAATGAATTTAATGATTCGCATCAGTAGATCATTTCTCAGTTTAATATCATTTGCTATGTCGGTCATAAGTGAAGCTTCGATCACATTGCTGTCTGTATGTTCTCAAAGGTGTGAGCAAGAAATCATTAGAGAGAATGTTTAGATTTTATCACATCCAGTTGAATGCCGTGTGTTATTGTGACAGGACAGGGGAACTAGAGCCTGCGCAGATATATGTAGTAACGCAATGTAAACAGGCATTAAGGGAGGCGAGATAAAGTGACAAAATATAGGCTTATCTTTGCAACCGGCTTTACATGTAGATCTCACAAAAGCCCGCATGTAGCAGTAATAGTTCAGATCAGCCATTTCCATTGATTTATTTATGACATACTAAACAAGGCTCTTCGCAGCTTTGGATGTGGTGTGGTACAGGCTTAGGAAGTCAGTGTGATAAATGATCTCTAAGTGCATATTTTGGATAAAGGAAATAGAAAACATCTATGCAGAGCATGGAGGGAGACCTGTGGAAGATATTTGCGAGTGAATCAAAGCTTTGAAGGCTTATACAACTGTGTTTGCCCTCTGTGTTTTCTCTCACTATTCTCTCACTATTGGTTGGTGTTGAACAGCCAGAGGAGCAGCAAAAAAATTCATGGCATTGATAGATAGCTATTGATAAATGCCATTATAGCTACATAAATGCCCTTGAAGTATTGCTTATACACCATGACCGTCAGCTCTTTCTAATAGAAACGTCTCAAGCCCCTTTTGCTTCCTAACTGATCTTAGGAACATTTCCTGAAATCAACCTCCTCTGCCAGTCTAACGACAGCCCTGAAGGCACCATCAGATGAACAAATTCATTACATCTCAACAACCCCTGTTGGGGCCTTACGCACCAGGCTCCCTGTTAACCAGCTTTCTCCCTTTAGTTTTAGCATGGCCACAGCGTTCACAGAAAAATGGTACGCATTTTGTTTACAGGAGATTACTATTATCTGAAATATGATGCTTCTTGCCTCTTTCACACAGAGCACAGACACATAATACAGAGGAAATCATAGAGCACTTTTTTATTAGGGTGAAAAATGAAAAAAGGGCTGGACTCCTGCCCCGAGACATTTTGTGAGCATATTATTTTACAATGCTTTGATCAATTTGTCTGTCAAGCTGGCTGAGATGTGGGGGAGCAGGAAAAAAGCAATTTAGCTTGTGAGGTCCTCAATAGAAATGTACTACAGGAGCCTGTGTATGACATGTTGCATTAGAACCTGAGTAGCCTTTATTGCCTGATAATGTCGCAAGGCAATGCTGATATCAATCACCCTTTAACAGCAACTATGATATGTTTTTTATGAAAAGGAAAAAAAAATAATGCATGAAGCATTTCTCAGAAAATAATTGATTTAATGCACAGCTGAGGGATTTCTACTTTTAACAATATACAAATATTGTGTTAAAATCAGGCACAAAATGTGCTAGGAGCTAAAAATTGTAGCAAACAAGCTCTTTGCATATGCTCTTATAGAAAATTGTAATTAATTTGACACGGATAAACAATAAACATTCTGTCTCATTTGCATTTAGATATAAACAATATATTTGTGCATCTGAATTCCCTGCACGTCGCATCACATGATCTGCCTAAAATCCTAAGTGGCTAAAACCAAAAATTATCACCGTATTTCCCAGGCCATAAATCCCCCTTTTTTTCTCTGACACAAAGCCTTATAAATCTGTGTCTGATTTTTCACATTGCACATTGTTTTTAGTTAATGATTTTCATCTGTTTGTTGTTGCTGTGATAGCGGGGAAATGTACCATATGCTCCGGCAAAAGACAAATGATTAGCAAATGAAATTCTGGACAGCTGTCTGACTGAAAGCGTTTGGTTGATAGCATTCTGCTACCATAATTAGCTTAAGCTTTGGGTTAATTAACTTTCTACCTGGATATGCATAATAATAGCGTTCTGCAGAAAGCCAAGGAGCTTCCAGTATATCAGCAGCAAAGGCTGGCTTTTTATTTTGTATTTCGGCAGCATATTTCAATTTCAAGAGGCGATTTAGCTCGGGAGCATCGTCAAATATTGTAGATTTTACTCCCCAAGCCAGATAATTCTGAAACAATAGGGGTGTATTATGTGGCAGAAATGCCATTTCTGAATGTAATTAAAGCGGTTGAAAGCAATCACCAATTTTTAAACGCTTTTGTCTAGCAAGAGGCCTACTTGTAAAAAAAATACCCATCAAGAGGAGAAAAGACCCCCAAGTCCTTATATAAGAGGCCTTTGAGACTGAAGTGAAGTACAACAGTAATTAGTCTTTTGTATGAATTTGCTGGCCATGGTCATGATTAGTTAAGCATATGAGAGGACTGCAGGACTGCATTGCTCTTAAGGAGGAGGGTGTTAAAGTCTATTTATCACCAGTTATCCTCACAGCTTTCCATTATCACTGACAACACTGGATGGGGCCTGAGAACAGCCTAATTGTTCTGAGGTGGAGTGTTTTTGTGTCAAACCCGTCACCTCCGTCACATTGGCATTCATAAGCAGCCAGACATATTCCATCTATCTTGCCCTAATACCCAAGCTGTCACAACAGCTTTTACACACTACCAACGCTAGTGTGAAATATCTGAGGTGATGCATTTATCGTTTTTCTCACACTCGTGTAGCGTTGTGAATCAATGTCCTGGTTCACACTGAATAGCAGTATAGTAAATGTGTTTCCTGTTCGGGGCCTGTTTACATGATGTGCTCACACACCGGGAAACAACCCCCCCCCCCACATACACACATACAATTATTTCTCTCTGCTACAGTGTCTGTTTCCTTTTATTCTCTCTGCATTCATCATACTTACTTAAGACCTACTTTTAATCTAATTAAGCTTGTTGTTTTGAAAATAAAATGCTTACATTTGCACCTAAAATGCTTTGTCATGCAAACAGTGATCTGCTGAGATATTGAATGAAATCATCAATAAAGCAAGGGGAGACTTTTTGACGTAGTCCCTTTAGAAATGGTATGAATAATTCATAGTGTAATGATATTCAGATGATTTTTGTTCTATTTTTTACTACGCCTTTAGAATATTGTTTTGCATGTTGTGAAGTGTAGTACTCAGCTGCGTATTCATTAAGGTGCTGCTCCCACTGGCCCTTGGACCCATCTGTGCTCTATGTTTATGCCTCTGTCTCTCGGGACTGTCCCAATCAGGCTGCATGTGCCATTTCCTGTGTAAACCAACACCTGTGTAACACACTACCTGTAAACCTCCTCACACAGACGAGACTCCGACATTCACTCAGATAATAAATTTGCAAATGTTGTGGTTTTTTAAAACGGATCCTCCGGAGTGAGGGCGGGAGCCGAGAGGGAGATCCTGTTCACTGTAGGGATACAGCTAAAAGCAGCTCCTGCACATTTTGTTTCTCTCTCTCTCTCTCTGCTCCTGGACTCGGAAAGTTTTTTCCCATACAAGGATTGTGCGAGTTTGTTTTAGAACTTGATTGGATTCTATATCTTCAACATGCAGAAGTGTACAGTGTGTGACATACTAAGGCAATATGCAGAGAGATGATTCTGCTCTGACATCTTGGAGAGGAGTACGAGTCAATTATGCCCAAGTGTTGTTCTTGCTTATCTTCCTGCGGCACCAAACAAGGATTTAGTCAAGGATTTAGGGGTGAGGGGGCGGTGGTGGGGATCATGGTAAGCGGTTCACAACAAAACACTCAAAACTCCTGGGAGCGGGCACTGATTTAAAAATAAATTACAGAAGACGAAGCGCTAACACTCAAGGGCCCTCAGCAGTGCTGGCGTACACAGGTGAAGATTAGCCTCCTCGCTAATCAGAGGAACAAGGCAGTAATTTGCTCTGAACACAGACAGTAATTAGGACTTGGTGACACTGGATTCCCATAATGCCTTTGTGCTTGACGTGGTCAAATTTTGACAGAGGCTATCCATGCAGGGTCAGTGTCCCCCCCAGTCTCTCGGCCCTCTTCAGTTGAGGCTCTAAAAGGTCCCTGCAGTTACAGGGGCTCCCTAATGTACTTTATGCCTCCCTCACTGGCTCCTTACCATTCGGGTAATTGGAATCTCTTACTGTGGCACTGGAGAATAGAGGCTAAAAACGCTATTTGAAACTGCTCAGTAGTCTGTTGTAGATAAACATTGCTGCGTCGAGGTGTGGATACACTACATAATGGAGTAAGAGTTAAGGCTCTGGTAATACATGCCTTCACTGACTCCTGTGGCTAGCCAGTTGGGAGAAGACCTAATTGTTGTGTGCTTTGTTGCCTACTCTGCAGTATTTTACCACCACCTTTATGTATTGGATTGAGTGTTGCGGCCTCTTCGGTGGACATTTGCTAATAAGAGTTGTTGGATATCTAGAGAGCAGTTTATTCGGCCCAGTTGTTTTTATTTTGAAAGAGCGACGAGCACAGAACGTGTACCACAGAGCAGAATAGGAAGTATTTCTTACAGCTTACCACTCCAAAAGCTCTCGACTTTAGTGCTGCAGTAGCTAGATAGGCATCTGAATGATCTTCAAATGGTTGAACGAGCTGCATTGAGCAAGTGGCTTACAATTGTATCACAGCCTTTGGCTCAGAGACCATCAGGATCTTGACATTCATAGAGACATGCTGTATTTTTTTTCCCTTTTTAGACAGTCATTTTAGGCTTTTTTCATGCTCTCTTGAGTCTTTGACGTCTCTGAGTTAAGTATCTGCAGCTATAAGGCTGAGGAAAATATTGGACTGCTCTTGGCCTTTTCTATTTCATCCTCTGACCCGCCATGTTACCCATGATCGGTGAAGGAGAACTCTGGCAGGCTGTGTCAAAAGTGACAGCCGATCGAGTCAGGATGAGGGCCATCACGCTTCACAGGATGGAGGCATGAGTTCTGAGTTTTTCCCCTTTTTGTGCAATACACCATTACACCCTTCGCCAGATTCCTTTCAATTAGATCTTGTGGTTAACCTGTTTCATTCCTGTGTGTGCCGCTGATAGAAAAAGTGTAACTGAGGAGTAGACATACAATATGCCAAAAGAAATCGACAAATTTAATGTCAGTTTTGTCTCCGTTGATTGTTTCTACAAAGATGAATGAAATAACCTCCAACATTATATAAATGCTCAATTCATTCTTTATATTAGAGTCAGAAAATAGGTAGAACTCCAAATGACTCCCACTTTACACAGCGATGATTTATGGTAATTGGAAATTGATTGTGACAGGAGCACAATATTAGAAATTTTCTCAAATCACAACCTTCTATCAAGGGAAATATTCTTTTTAGTGCAGCAAATCTTGGCTAGTTTGGAATTAGTTTCTTATTTCCTTAACTGTGATGAAACACTAAATGCCTGTAGGACATGGTAAGAAATATTATTATTCTAAATTGTGAAAAAAATAGATATTTTCCTTATCCAAATGTAGAATCTTCCAACTTTATGACTCCTATATGTCTTTTATTGAACTAATATTTTCTAATTAAAACTAATTATAATTGTTGGTTTATATGGGATGAAGCGTTACCTTAAGACAATATAAAGATTGCTTCTCCTCTGAGAACGTCTTCGTAATTAGGCCGACATTTATTACACATCTGCAATCTCTAATTTTCAAGGGCACACTTTCTCATGTGCCAGCTTGGGCTCTATAAAGATCATATAATGCTGTTTGATTGTGATTCACCGAAGCGACTGGAAATGTTGCCAGCGCAGGAGCTACATCTCCACTGCCCACATGCTCTTTAAAAACAATCCCCCATCGCACCTAGAGGTGACAGACTTCAGTTCGACTGATGTTGTTCTGCTTTTATTTATTTATTTTGGTGTTGTTTACCAGCCATAACATGTACTGCATTGCATTAACTTTTACTACTGTCAATGTTGTATCACTCAAAACACCTTTAAAGCGGGTGCATCCATTGCAGAGGACTGAGGGGAGAAGAAAATTAGCCACGGTGACAAGTCTGAAGTGTGAGGTGGAGGTCAAAGGTGCCAAGCCTTAAGCAAAGGTGCTCTAGCCTTTGTCCGGTAGATTGTAAGGGCCTGCGGGTCCAACAGGAACATTTCCACACACAATATCCCCGAGCTGTCAGTGTGCAGCGGCTGGAACATCCTCTCAGAGAGAAGGGGGGGTGCAGAGGGGTAGAGGAGGTGGTGGGAGGAGGTGCATTGAGGATGGAGGGGATGAGGGGGTGTAGAGAGGGAACAGTGGCCTGAAGATTCTTGCTGAGAGAAAGAGAGGTGGGGGGATGGTGGTGATGGTGGGTGTGTGTCAGGGTGTAGGTGGTAGGGAGCCAAAAGAGCTGGAGTGGGAGGATAGAGAAATAGAGAGGGGGAAATGAGGAGGGAGAGTTGAGGGGAGGCGGGTGGGAGGAGAGGGATAGAAAGGAGAGACAATGACAAGTAGGGGCTGGCTGGGCACTCACCCATGCCGACAGAGATTGCCATGAGCCATGGCCATTGTTTGAGTGGGTCTCAGCACAGGACCCGCCAGTGGGCTTCCGAGTTTTCACCACTCAACTATAAACTGCTGGTGTGGTTTATTTGGAAATGAGAGTATTTACACCTTTTACTGTATTTACACCCACTGTTAAACGGCACCCAGGAGATTTTCATCACACAGCCACAAACTAGCAGGCAGAGTGGTTTCCCTGAAAACTGACCTGCTCAGTCATAACACTCCAGTAAACCTCAGCTTCACATGTCCAATATAAAATGTTGCTCAAACTGTGACCTGCAGAAGTGTAAAAACACTTTAGGGCCATGTTGTTACGGCGGGGTGAGAGAGACGGTCTGTGTGTTTAACAAAGTAAATGTCTATTATTAATACTGTACAGGAGAAGCCAATTTTGAAGAGGGAGCACTTAAATGGTGATATTATTTATTTATAAGTCCTGTACACCAGTTAATGGAATTGGCGTCCTGCTTTAGATCCACAACACAGCTTGAGGTCCACTTTGCAGTAATGCACATGCTAAGAGAGGACCTTCCCAGTAGGGTCTTTAAGTGTCAAATATGGGTCAGTCTGCTTGCATTGACCTGGGGGGTGGTCAGCAGCGGAGGAAAATTCAGCTGTTAAGTGATGCCAACTCAACCATCGGCAAATTCCTCCAAGCATCTACTCATGCTAAGATGCACGTCCAAGAGCAGTACTATGTTGGCCAGCACCGCTCTGGCCAAAAAATCCATTTATTCTTGTCATGAACTATAAACTAGACCCAAGCAGAGATGAGACTGTTGTTAACGCTGAGCTCTTAACTTTTTTTGTAACAGCTGCAAGACTTTTAAAAGCTCTTTTTTTCAAAAGCTAGTTCTGCTTTCTTAAAGTTGTTTGAAATAAACTGTTAACACATTTCCTCATGACCTAACAGTGTTTTCTTTCATACTTCATCATGCTGCACTGTGTATAAATATATATCAACTGTTAAAAAAATGCCAAGATTACTGTCTTTATATTTTCTTGAGCTTCTTTCCATCTTTCAGTGCAACAGTATTTCTTCAAGCCAAGTGACATGAGAGGCACGAAAATGTAAAGCTTTGTATTTTAAACACGTCTTGATTAACAACTTTCTTTCACCAAATTATGTCATCTCGAATTGGTGTCACCCATGGCATGTTATTACACTCTTGTGACATGTTTTAGCACTGCTCAACCAAGAATTCTGTATTATGATTGCTCCTCTGATCCCCACCTCACCTCCCCATCCTGCCTTATATCCCTCACAGGAGCACCGCAGCCCCCCTGAGCTGTGTGGTCAACGATAGCCCGGCAGAAACGAGCCCCGAGTTGCAGCGCTGCGTTGAATGGCTCCAGGCGTACTTCAGTGAGCCGCAGACCACTGGGAGTCTCCCACTCCCTGCCTTTCACCACCCCGCCCTGCAAGGAGGTCTGTCATGGATAAATATTTGCAGAGCCATGACTGGGATCAGGCTTTCACTCTTAATTGTCAGTTACATCACTTACACTCACTGGCTCACTGTGTTATAATGAAGTATTTTATGGCTGAGAGAGAGAGAGAGCAAGGCCGGCAGAGCAAGAGCAGGGGAAAGCGAGTGAGTGGGTGAGTGAAAGAGAGAGAACAGAACACAGAGCTGTAACTTGGTTCAGTAATCTGTGGCAGCTCTTACCACGCGTGTTAGTCTTGGCAAGCTTTTCCATGATTCTTGGCACATTCTTTGAAACTGATCGAATTCCACTCTTGACATTTTGAGACAGGAAGCTTTTTTTTTAATGAGAACATGTGAATGGTGGTAAAGTTTGAATGAGCTTATTGTTGCCTTGACCAGTCACCTAGGGCGAGTAAAAAGAAAGCACCACAAGAATGGATAATTAGTGTCCTGTCAACTGATAGTTGTGACTCGCAAGTGAATGATTGAGGGTGCTGAGAAAAAAAATGAGGAATTAATTGTCCCTAGTGTTTTTGTTTGAGAGAAAACAAACAATACCGCAGCCTGACAACTCACTCTTGAAATCATAAACTTATCTAGCTCTTGCTGTTTTTTGAAACAATTACAGGCTATTTCTTTGTCACACTGAGATGCTTGTTGCATTTTAACTTAAAGACTTTCAGAAGTGCTCATTTAGAGGCAGAAGCACACCTACACAGAAAAAAAATAACTCTAATGTATGCATTTAACAATTGTGCCTCTCTTCCTCTGCAATCAGGCCTTAGTTGCTCTCTAATTTCATGCAGATCTGCAGTGCTTGAGTGATGGCATTTTCAATGAGCAGGTACTCCATCGAGACCCTGTATACTGCTATGAGTCCCACGCTCCCGCAAAGGCAATGCAGAAATACATCAGGACCAATTACGATATCAACTTTCAGTGTGATTCCCTTCGCCACCAAGTGCTTGTGTACCAGCCCCAGGCTCTTTCAAATCGCATCTCATCTGAAGTCTTTGGGGTTTTAATTAAATTTCAGGATAGATGGAATTCTTCATTAGTACCTGATCTGAATAGGTGATTGTGCTGCGTTCCACCTCTCTCCCTCGCCTGTTGTTTTGGGGCTCAGTAAATACAGGGTTTAGGGTTCTATTGCTCTCAGTAGTCAAAACCATAGGCCATGCCAGTATAAAAATGTTAAATGTGTGCATCAAGAGTATTTGTCTTTTGAGGGAGGAAAATAAGAGTTTTTTTCTTGCTGATTCACAAATATTGAGGTTTATATTTTCCTTCTTGCTGTACAAATTCCTGCTGCATCTAGTCATGCAGCCACAGTCTGCCTGGGAACAAAATACAAGTTTAATCAGGTCATTACAATCTGTGACAACCAACTTTTGTTTGCTCAGTTATCTTGTGGGAGAACCTGTATGCGGAAGGCGCTCTCGCAGCTCTTGTCATGTAATATTGAGTTGTGACCTTCGCTTGAAGTGTTGCCATGTTTATTTACACATTTCTGACAAAACAAGCCACTTTTCATATTAGCTGTCATGATATAGCCGAGCAACAGAGGTGACATGAAAAGACAAGTGAGGTGCAGTTTTCTATAGTGCCTGACTGATTGTCATGAGAAACATCACACGCAGATTTGGCCGTCAGAGGTAGAGGAGCGGTGAGTACACGGGTGCGTGATGCTCAGAGCGCTTGTGTGCGTGTGTGCACTCCCTATTCACTTCATCAGAAAAACACAGACACCATCGTGGGTTCTTAAAACGATGCATATTCTTATCTCATTAATTATACATCCATATGTAACAGACGAGAGGATCTTAGTCTCGGTAAGCGGCACAGGGAATGTGCAGGGAGGGGGCCAGGCAAAGGGGGGAAGGGCGCTCTTCAAAGCCCAGATGACTGTGTTCCTGCAGGAGCCTGAACCTCCCCCTGTGCACAGCGCAGGGTGAGATGAGACACTCACCAGGACTCGCCCCTGTGATGTGGAGAGGAATTAGGGAAATGAACGTTTTCAGAATATCGAATAATCAGAGAATCATCAGCACCCCGTCAGCCTTCAAAAGTATGGATCCCTCAAGACTCAAGAGACACTTTGACTGGGAGTCAAAGTCTTCCCTCCCATTAGACACAAAGGATAATGAGGTAGTTGAATTTCCACTATTGTCTTTTTATTCTCACAACCATGTATAAGGTGACTGTCAGCTGGAAGTCATCTCTCCAAATCTATTGCTTTCATTAGCAAGGCCGACAAAATTCAATTTATTGTTTTCCATTTTTTTTCTTCTTTCAAATGCTCTCACATACAAAATTATGAGGTAATCAATCATATATGTCAATATGTTCATAATCACTAGATCTATTCGATTTCAGCCCAGGTCAGTCTGCCTCTGCAGTGGCCCTATCACCTGACTTTATGGAGGTAATGATCTGTGACATAATTATGGGATGTCTGTAAACATTTAAGTGGTTCCTCTCAACTTTTATTTAAACAATTGACATCACTGAACCCCTATCTAAAGAGGGTCCTGACCCCAGACATAGCGTATTAGGCTCTTTATGAAGTATGGGGCTAGGGGACTGCGCTCCAAATCATTGCTGGTCACCCCGAGTGACCCACATGGAGTCTCTGTCACTAACGCTGATGAGGGCAAAGTTCTTTAACCCCTGTTTCTGCAGATAACAAAAAAAAGCACAGACACTTGTTTTCGTCCAGAACCAGAGGAGATGTGAATCCTTCCAGGAGAAACTGCTGCTCTGGATTTGTAAAAGGTGTAAACAACTCTTGTTGCTTGTTGCTGAGTCTGTAAAAGCGCTCGGCTGGCTTGACACTGACTTTGGTTTGTTTGTCAATAATGTTTGCATCAACAGGGATTTGTCATACTCATAGTCCGGGCAAGTTGTCGTCTACCCACCGGTGACAAAGCAATATCAATATGTACTGCACACATCATGTGGCCAAATCCAAGCTTTATGAGGGAGAATAATGCATAAAAGAATTTTCAGGGGTGTATCTTATCTCCTCATAACATTAAGTCTGTCTGCGTAAGAGCCCGTCATCTCGTTGACAGCGTGATTATTACCTGAAAAATTATTAAACAGTACCTACGGGCCTTGTTCAAGACAAAGAACTCACATGGGTGCGCATCAATCAAATCTATCCCCTTTAGGTTTTACACTTATTCCCCCCAGTTTAGGCAAATTGCCTTGTTCGCGTGGCTTTGTGTAGCAGAGAGTGACTATAAGGTAGCAAGGGAGCCTGGGGAGCAAAGAATGTTCACTCTGTAGAAGAGAGACAGGGGTGTGACATGTTTTCACACAATGCCAATTTAGAGGGATTTCACATAGATCACTTGTCATGTGCTCTCTTAGACCATATAAATGAGAGAGAATGGGAGATCACTAATTGAATTTTTATGACTGAGTGTATGTATATACCGGCAGACTTTCACCCCCTCTTGATAACAAGACTATTGTATCCCATCTTGTTCTCTGTTCAAAAAGTGTTCGCTCGCTACACAAGTGCACTGCATCTTTGTCTTCAGGTTTCAAAAATGCTCCAGATTTTCCTCTTTGTCTTTACAATCAGAGCTTTACAAACATGCCTCTGAGTCACTGCCTGGTAATCCAGAAAAAAGATAATGCTACTGCTGAAGTGCTAATGAAATCAAAGCCGTTAATGTGGTCGGTTAAGCTGTGGATGATTTGAAGAATTCTGCCATTTAAGTGAAGATGATATAATGAATCTACTCTGAATAGAAAGCAATTAAAAGGACAAATTGGTCTGATTAACCTCAAAGTCATCCCACTGCCACAAATGGTGTGCAACATTCAAATTATTATTATTAAAAATCTGGAGCAGATTTGCAGTCTTTTTGGCCTCTCTTAATCCTTTTAAATGAAGGAGCGAACTTTTTTAATTTTAGCTGTGACCTTTCAAAGCATAACCCAGATTTTTCTGCTATAGAAATAATTTTCTCACATCAGCTACAATTCCATGTTAATACTAGTTCTAAGGTCAAATTGAGGGACATATATGTATTTAGTTGTTTAATGAGTATTGTAAAGAAAAAAAGAGGGTTCGTGTTCCTCTGATTGGAAAAGGTGAAAGTCAAACATTCCAGTGCAGCATGTAAAATGTTTATTTCTGCGTTCATTATGTAAGTGGACTAATATTCGATGATGTCTGAAACTTTTCATTACAACCCAAAAATACTGGTTTGTTTCAAAGGAGTACAGTCCGTGTTGCACTAAACGGTGAGTCTTGTTGTCATGAGCCTTTCAGTCAGCTGTCTGAGTTTGATTGATTAAATAAAGAGCTCTCTCTTCTTCTGTTCACTCTCCCTCCCCGTGTCCTCTGCTTCTCGACGTAGACGCATTCACCAGCCGTGTGTTGCACATACTTCTGAGGGACGTGAAGTTTGGTGAGACGGTCTCGTACAAACGCCTTGCTGAGATGGCGGGAAACCCCAGAGCGGTGAGAGCAGTGGGAGGGGCCATGAGGAGGAACCCGGTGAGTGTGGCTGACAGTGATTGACAAGGTTCTCTTTTCCTCATTTTATTTTATCAGGTAGGGACAATAACACTTTTTTTACTTTTATTTTTTGCTTTTAATAGCTGCAAGAGGTAGGTACACTCCTGATTATGGAATTTGACCATTAAGTTCATATGTTAATGCAACAATAAAAACTACTGAGTGAACAATTACATATCCATTAAAATTAATTTTACTGAATGTGAAAGTTGAGTAATGTTTTTTAAAAGAATGAAAACTGAGTGAATAACTATAGAAATAGATAAGTAATAATGATTTGACCTAACATTTTATCTGCTCTGAAGGTAGAGTCTTTAATAAATGTATTAGACTACCTGTCCTGTTTGATCATCCAGCCTCATGAAGTTCTTTAATACAGACTTTTCCTTTTCGGTGAGTTCTCTGTGTTTTACCATTGTTGGACAGGAATGAGGAATTTCAAACAAGTCACATTTTTATACCCTTTAGTCAAGCATAACATTCCACCACAAAAGCGATTTTTTTTTTTTTTTCTGTTCAGGAATGCAAGTAAATTACCGTAATTTGGCATCTTAATCAACAGTAATGATGTGCTTTTCCACTTTTTTCTGCCTTTTTGTAAAACAGTACATTTGAAAATTCATGGATAACACCAAAATATTTTTATTTTAGCATTAAAAATATTCAATTTAAGAGCTTGTGGCTACTGGTGGATTAAACATTTCAGATACATGAAATTGATTTTGCTATTGACCTGTACTGTTGCTGCGGTGTAAACCGTACACCGGGTGGTGTTCTAATTCATGTGTAAAGCACTGTATGTTGAAACATTCTGTGCATGATCAATGATTCCTACAATTTGAACATAAGTAATTTTCTGCCCATCTCTTGTGTTTATTAAATTGGTATGTCCTTATTAAGTAATAGTGTGTTTTAGAATGAAGTAATCAACAGGACAAAGTCTGAAATGTTGAAAGATTTGTAACCTAAACTGTAGGTGTGTTTGAATTCATGCGATGGAGAAACAAACACCTCTCAGCTAAGAGCTATAAGTGTACCTACACCACGATTCTGAGCCCACACCTTTTGTTCCAGTTTTGTGAGTCTTTACTGTAGATGTTAGCAGTAAATCTCAGATTCTTGTAGGAAACCTGGCCTGCATCATTTTGCCCATGAAACCACTGTGTACAAAATGGAGGGCTAGAGGGCAAGTGGTGTGTCTTCTTTTGATCAAACCCTTTGATCAAAGCCCGTTTAGCTCTGCCCATGTAGTGCTGTGGGCACCACCGGTGTGCTCTGTGAGGAAGAGCATAGTACTAGTACAGAAATGCAGCCAGTCAGATGTTCTCCCTCACATGTGCAGTGAAATAGCTGCTTAGTTCTTCTGACTTGTGCATTTTGCTCTGATGGTTCTTATGTTTTACATGTGAAATTAAAGAAATTTATAGTCAGATTACTACTGTTCTAACACAGAATAATTCAGATATTACTTGATATATCATATCTGTATTTTAATGCCAAACACTAGTTTCTTTTCATGTATATATTAACCATACAGTAGCCAATGGCATTGCTTCTGGATCTCTGTATAATACTTCTCAGTCTCATGTTTTACAGACATTTTTTCTTTTCGTCAGGGAGGCTGGGAGCCTGAGCCCTCAGCTCCTGATACAGATCCAGAGTCAGATTGTCAGTGTCAATTACTTGTCAGTAGTGCTGCTCCACTTGGGCTTCAGCTGTGAAAAGCTCAGTGTGCTCAATCGATCCTCGCCTCTCTGTGGCACTTCTTCTTCACCAGGATTTGAGTATTGATAAGCCTGGTGTAGTGCTCTTTTCCCCCCAAGTGAAGAGGCAGATCCGAAGGCCTTGAGGGTACCCTGCTCTCCCTCCAAACCCGGGGAACAGTATTGATCCAAATACTGGAGCAGTATTTCTCTGTCTGCAAGGTTAATCTGGGGCTCGGAAAGTTTTATTGCTGTTGATATGGGAGCGGGTTTAATGATGGATTTGAACTGAAACACACTGCATGTTCAACTTTTTTTTTCCCTTCAGTTAAATTGGCACTACATTCACAGTGCTGCAGTAGTTGTAATGTTTTTCCGCTTTGCATTAAAAATAAAATGAGGGCACCATTACAAATAGTTTAAAAGAAATAATTGCTGTGATTCACTGTAACCATTGCCATTCTTCTTGTTCTGAATTCACAATGATCGAAGTGTTTTAGGCTTGCTTGTTTAATCTTTCTCCAGCCATTTAGTTTACAAAGAACTCGGGACCCCCCTGGCAGTCGTCTGCAACAAGAGTAAACGCTCCACCGACTTCCTCTTTTTAATGATCACAGGGTTATCAGATCTTAATGTTGACACCCTCTCGATTGAATATTCATCCTGCTGGTGTTTTTGCCCATTAATTTTTGATTGCTACTTTGCTTTACACTATTAAAGAGTAAAAAACATTTATACCCAAAGACTGAGCTATCACCCTGAATGTGAATTGGTGCAGGATCAAACCAGACACTTTTGGTGTGACACTTTGTTTTTACACAGTAGGTGAATATAAAAACGGAAAAAGTGCAGATTCATAGTTTCTGCATATTGGCTACTTTCATGTCAGTCGTTTATGCAGTGAATCACAGATTCTTTCATGCATAATATATATCTTTATCAGGACTGGTGTGTGCAGCTGTAACAATAAATCAGTAAATGCCAACATGAAAATAAGTCATTTCATTTTAAAGTCCAGATCTTGTGTTTTTGTATTGATTTAAATAATAGGTTTGCACTTAAAAAATGTATAAGATCACCTGTCATATTTGTTTCACAGTTCATCCAGCATCATGAAGTGATTTATTGCAGACTCTTTCCTTGTCAGTGAGTTCTCCATGTTTTTCCATTTTGAACAACACTGAGGAAGTTCAACCTGAATTCACATTTTATGCCCAAATTTGAGCACACTCGAAGGAGGAGGAGTTAGAAATTAATCAAACATAGCATTCAATCATACAAGCACATTTTTTTGTTCAGTAATGTAAGTAAATAAAAATATTTTGGCATCTTAATCAAAAGTATAATGATTAACTTTATTATTTTTTTCAGCTTTTTGTAAAACAGTACAGGATCCATGGATAACACTAATTATATTTTAGCATTTTAAATATTTTGATTAAACAGCTTGTGCATACTAGTGGATTAGCTGTGACAGAAACATCAAAAATGATGCTAGTAATTACCTATACTGTTAAATTAGGGCGGCTGTGGCATAAACCGTACATTGGGTGGTGGTCTAGTAAATTTGTTATGCACTGTATTAATCTTTAAAAACTTTTAATACATTTTTTCTGTGTAAATTAAAAAATATATCTTTCCTCTAAAACAACGAAGCAGTCATTTCAAATTGTCGCTGTGTAAGTGTCAAAATGTTCTTGCATAATATGTGTGAAAGTTGCACACATTTAAATCCTCATTGTTCATTTTGTGTGTCTTTGTGCCAGGTTCCTCTCCTCATCCCCTGCCACCGAGTCATTTCTAGCAGTGGACAGAGTGGGCCGTACATGAGCGGCAAGGGCGACCACCTCAAACAATGGCTGCTCACCCATGAGAGGCAGTGAGGGGAAGGCTGAAGCATGACAGAGCCCAACTGTCCTTCATTCAGTACAGAGACGCGCGCACACAGACAAGGCCAGGATTTTTTAAAACACAAAACAGGGCCATAAAGTTTAGTGTGTTTGGCACACACAGTGGAACAACTGAAGCTACTTGTAAATATTCAGTTTATACACTTTTTAAAAAATCTAAGAATAGAGATGCTGCATAGTTAATGTGATACAGAGTTGTTGCAGAATTAAGAATGTACAAAAATAACTTAAACAGAGAACAGTAGGAATTACAAACATATGCTCCCGTGGGTCTCCGTTGCGTTTGCCAGATAGTGCTGGAATGGTTTTTCTAAAGAATTATTATTCCCTTAAAAATATGTCTCTTGCATTGTTGTTGTTGTTGTTTTTTTTCCTAAGCAGAATTAGTCTTTGTACCTCTCGTTGGTTTTTTAATTTCCTGCCAAGTGAATGCTTTGTTCAACATCCAGTGATAAAGGCTCAGAATTTTATGGCTACAAAGCTTTGTAGTGAAGCATTTGTTTTGTCTTCATTTAGATCTCATTGTTTGCTCTTGCCTTACAATCCACCTTGAGTGGATGTGTCTTATGCATTATATACTGTACTTTTGTTGTGTTTGACATGTTTAAATAAATATATTTCTTATGTCAAAACTTGTCATTTAATCACCTTAATTGTATTTAATTTGAAACAGTGTCTTTATGTAGTGTTGTCTCAGTTCAGCTCCAGTCTCACAGTTAATTATGCTGTATGTCTTTTCTCTCTCTCTACTCCATCACATCACTGTGTCTCAGAGCTCCCTCCTTTATTTCTGAGTGGTGTTTTCCATTAGAGGGCAGTACAGAACGGGAAACTGAAATCAACATTTCAGCCTTGAATTCTTCCTGCACATTTAATCTGTAACTTAAATGTTTATGTGTTATTTTATTTTCAGTGCAGCATCATTTAATCCCTTTGGGGTGAATTATTTTCGCTTAAAAAGACCATTAAAGGAGGGCTGCAGTGGTGGGGTGTGTTTAGAAAAATACGTGGCTCAATTTAATATGTCCTAGACTGTTACATGGAACATTTTCTTGACAGTTAAAAAAATGCCACTTTGTCTTTTTTTTTTTCATCACATCAATTTAATTTTTTATTCTCTTAACTGTCTCAGGCATTTTCAGAGTAACCCTCACTTGCCAATAGTTATTCTTCCTCTGTAGAGCACAGGTAGCCTAATAATCCACCCACCAAAAATAACCTCAGCTCTAACCTTTACAGAGCCAATTCAAGTGGCCCACTCACTGAATACATTTGAACTTTGCTGCATTTTTGAATTTCTTATCCGATCAGTATGTGGCTGTCTTGCCGTGCTGCAGGAGTCACTTACTCTGCCATTGGAGCACCATCGCAGTGTAGATGTTGAGGCAGCAGACAGGCAGATGAAGAATGAGACTCAGTCTGTGGTTTCACAGAGGGCTAATGATGCCTGTGGTGACTACAGGCTACAGTCAGCCCCCTAACGAAGGGAGCTGTGACACAGCCACAAGGGGTCCCATTTAAGCCAGGCACACTCTGAAGTGCACTGTAAGCACCCTCCTTTTTTGCTTGTGGCTAAGTAAATTCTATGGAATGCTATGAATTTAGCAGCCAGAGATACTGGTGTCTGTAGAGCTCTGTCGTTGATGTTGAAAAACAAGTCCAGCTTCAAAGCTTCAGACACTCTGCCAGTAATTGGTCATGTAATTGCTGAGGTACGGGAGGAATCTCTTTAAAATATTTCATACCTTTTATTTTTTTCATTTATATGATACTTTAACATGATTAGAAGTTGTAGCGATGTTACTCTTATGTCTGCATTATTTTGCAGTTGTGTTTTGAGAATGTGTGCTACTTCCGTATCATGCTGGGTGAGAGATAAAAAAAGAATTAGATTAAAAGAGGATGAGACGATATCATCTTCCTCACTGTTAATCTCCGTGAAACCTTTAATTTTGGCCTAATATCTGCCTCCATTTCTTTGAGAGAGACTTTACATGTGCATGCGCGTGCATGAGTGTGAGCATGTGGAAATGCGTGTTCGTGTGTGTGCACATGTGTATGTCCATATGTGTGTGGGTGAAGTGGATGATATTGAGTCTGACTTCATAAATCACCCAGACACTGATAAACTCCCCATGCACCCACACACCGCTAATGGGCAACCCTTAAGGAGTGTGAGTGTCTCGTGCGGCGTTTGATTCAACATTTATTAACCCCCTCACACACACACACACACACACACACTTTCACATAAGACACACACTCATTGAGCCCCAGAAAAGGCGAGGATATGGTTGGTGGCATCCACACTGTTAGTGCAGGGTTTTGACCTGGCCGGGCTGTATTAATCATGGCTGATAGTACTAAGATACATTTTAGCTTATACAGCCACAACAACAACAACCACTGCATTTCCTAACATTAGTTTCCTTCTCATAACTTATATCCTGTCTCCAACTCCCCACTTCCCACCTCATATCCTGGCACCCCTCCTCATTATAGAACAATTTTCTGCCCCCACATCAAATACAAACACTCTGTGCTTCCATCTCTTACTCTTCATATGTGTCGCCTCATAATTCTAATGTTATGACATCCCGCACCCCTTGGTAGAAGTCGTAAGCCTAGTTGTGACTCCAGTGAAGTTAATCCTGCAGCTACTTCACAAATAGCTGCTTTTATTTTTCCAAAGTTTGTATCCTAAAAAAAATGAGTAAAACTTTTTGGAGCATATTAACTCGGCTGCGAGTGGTGTGTACTGCTGAGAAGCAGGAGGAGTATCTGCCATGCAGATAGGCAGTGTCCAGCAGTCAGTCAGACACAGGGATAGATAGTGAGATAGACAGACATTAGGCTGGGGCTTGGCTGCGTTATCAGGTTTCCTCCTCCTCTGTCTGTCTGCCGGGACAGCCTGGCCTCGGAGGCCCTGACACCGAGGCACCACGCAGCCAGCCACGACAGCTGCCACAGCAGCATCTAATACCAACACACTCCATGCCACGCCACAACTACAAAGAGAAATATCATTTCAAACATGCCATACTTTGATGCTCTTGTAATGATCTTTGTGTTTTGAGGGAGATAGCAGGAGGATGGTGGATTCACATGGTGCCTTTTTTGTGTTTCTTTAGAACAAAAAGACCCCCCCTCCACATGAGCAACTTTAGGACTGTGATGATGAGGAGGAGCAGGATTAAATGAGAAAGTAAAAGAAACCCTGAGAGGTATCAGCATGTGTGCCTGTGTGTTGTCGTGTGAGTGTGTGTCAGTAACCTTGTATCAGTGTGTCATAGTAACCTTATGAACTCAAGTGTTGTTCTGGTGCTCTCTAATTAGGAACGGCTGATGAACAGCAATACGTTACGTGAGAGCGAGTGCCTGTAAGTGTGTATCCCTGCATGTATCAATCTGTGACTATACAGCGCAGTTGTCAGCGTGGTAAGGAGAGTGTCTCAGCCTGGAGAAAGTGCAGGTCTAGCCTTGGTCATGTTGACGGAGGGGGCGGCACTTCAGAGGCTCCAGGACCCCATGGCACCAGTCTCCCCAGTCCCCCAGACAGACTGGGAGCATCTGGGCTCTGTCAGCGCCTCTGGCCCCTGCAGACTCCGATCTATATGACGGGGGAGAGGAGTGGATTGGATCAGGGAAGGGGAAAATATGAGCCAGATTCCTCAGCTTTTTGCAAAAAATTCACCCTTTGCCAGTTAGTATGTTTTATGTTTGTGTGTGCATAAGAATGCATTAAGTCTTGATAACAGGTTGTTGTGTTTAATTTTGTATGATGGTAGATGGGGTTATTGATTAGCAACTAATGTTAGAAAGAGTCTTGTCCAATTAAGCAGTAATTGAAAGTGTGTATCTAAAAAATATGTGAAGACTGTTTCAAACAAAAAATCATGCTTGATAAAGATTAGAGTGACAGATATCAGTCCAGAGATTCTTATGAAGGCGGGTGATGATTTGATCAAGTGCATATAACTCCTAAGCTGCCACACAGAAACTGATACACACACTTGCCAAGATTAATTAATCCATACACTAAATTAGGAATATAAATTGTGGTCCCAATTTAACAAGGTCAGTCTTAACTTCTCCCTTTACACTTTATTTAACTATGTAGGAGAAAAAGAAGCCCTATCAATGTGCTTTGCTTATTATGATTGACGATTGATGATTAAGTCCTCCAGCTGACACACACCACCAAAGCCGGTGAGTTGGAATTGGATGTGACACATACACAGTTCTGCGTGTTAGGTAATTCGTTGACGAGGGGCCAAATTCATTTATGGAACAGCGGTATTGGCAGGCATGGACACTCTCTGCAAAAACAACGATAATCACAGAGGTTTGGCGCGGCGTGACAAGGACTCTTCAGGGAAAGGCCCTTACACGCTGCTTTGTTGGCCATTCCTCCCTAAGATGGAGGGAAACATCCGCCACTGTTCCTAAGATGAGAGTCTCTGAGCAGGAGGAAAGAGGTTTATGTAAGGTGTGAATGGTGTTTAAGGAGCTTGATTGGTATTTTTAAAGTGTGCCTTGATGAGACTGCTTTAATCTGATGTAATATGTGAAAAGTATAGATTTTTCTAAGTATACATTTTATTGCACCTTTTACTTTTTCAGTAAAACAATAGGTGAATTTATTTTCTTTGTGAAACTGATGAAATAAAAGCGCTGATAAATCCTCAGTAATGAAAAATGAGGGGGACCCTGTCTCAAGCCATTTAATCTCTTTTCGCATTCTCCATTTTTTCTGCTAATGAGCCTTATTGACAATCAAACAGAAGCTGTCATCCCCCAGGATGCAACACTCCCAGCCCCTGCGTGTTTGTCATAGTGTCCTGGCAATCAGAGCTGCCTGCAAGACCAGGCTGGCAGTTAGTGGTTCTCACAGCAGCGCTGCCTGAAAATGGCACACTTCCTGTAGAGTTGCAGCTGCCACCTCTGCTACTTCCATTACTTTCTATAGCATGCAGATGTTGTATCAACATTCCCTGCCAAGGGGACTGCAATAACTGTGAGATTCATGCCATGTTTCAGAGGCACGTCAATTTCTCAAGTGGCACAATTAAAGAGGGAAATACAGTACCAGGTTTTTCACAGGCGCTGAAATCGGAAAAGGGCTTTTTCACTTTTTTTCCAACGGGGCTTTTTCATAAGGGTTCAGAAATCCACCCGATTTTTACTGCCCTTTTCCTGAGTTGAGCTGCTCTGTGAGCCTTTGTGCCGCAGACCTGTCGTGACCCACAGCGGATATGGAAATGGGGCTAAGGTTTTATGGGCCAAACGGATTGGACACAGTCAAGCTCAGGGGGCATGAATATTGGATGTTATTTCTGCTCCCTTTTTATGTAATCCATTGCCAATACATTATTAATAGATGATATCATATCCAGAACTACTGGACAAAGCACTACAGAGGGGTACTATGAAAGGAGCTCTATGTGGTGGAGACTGTGGCAGAAAATACATTTCAAGTGATATTATTTTATCACTACAGTCTAACACTCCCTGACCAGGCACTTCTCTACAGTGTAATTTTTGGACTAAGTGAAGTTCATAGAAGGAAAATATGGTGAATACTATATTTCTACCAGGGGTAAATCCTGCATTTGTGGGTTTGAAATGCACTGAAACATTGATGAAGTATCAAATGACACCCAAATACAAGTTTAATGGATTTTGAAGCACTGGGATACTTTGCTCATCCTCTTGACTGCAGTGAGTGAAGTGGAAATCTTCGCAAGGATCTAGAGTTTTCCTTGCAAAGCTGACTCCCTGTGTACAGTAGCAGGGGAGCAGTGTCTTATCTGATGTACCGATTCACAGACTGGAGACTGTGCTAATGTGGGACTGTTTTTTAAAAAAAAAGGGTCAGATTCCCTGTCTTGATTCAAATGTGGAATTGTTCAAAAAAGGTCAGGCTTCCTATTTAAATTCATTTTCATCTCGAAGTTATGATCTGCTCTGCTTGTGCAGTTTTTATGAACCACAGTTGCACAATCCTACTCATGTATAAACGTCTAACTTCACGGGAGTTGCAGACACTTATTCCTGTACAAAACACATCACTCAGCAGCGATACAAATCCTTTCTGTCGAGAAGAAAATCCTTAAAAAGTACTTCTCAGCAGTGCCCAAGGAGTGCAGAAGATAAACTGTTGTCCAGCTTTTAGTTTTATGGACTGTCTTGTCTTGATATTGTACACATATCGACACAAAGGT
This sequence comes from Pseudamia nigra, assembly GCA_029823295.1. Taxonomy (NCBI): domain Eukaryota; kingdom Metazoa; phylum Chordata; class Actinopteri; order Kurtiformes; family Apogonidae; genus Pseudamia; species Pseudamia nigra. The sequence goes on along the minus strand of JAQQAE010000010.1, from coordinate 14,827 downwards.
ATTATTACATCGGTTAAAAGTGAACGTATAAGCCCCTGAAAAAGCGTTACATAGGGAGTGGATGCGTAAGGTAATATTCTCTTTTTAAGGTCAGTTTGAATTGTTTTTTCTCTTGGGAAATGGCAGATTGATAAAGACCAAACAAAACCTCTTTTCTGAATGCTTGTCCTCCATGGTCTCAATGAAGGTTTCATTCCTTTATATCATCCAGCCCAATTCCCAGCATGCACGGCCATTGTGGCTCTTTCAACTGGAGCTCTCCATTGACTGGCTCATTGTCCAGCCGCTCTTTTGTGTGCACTATCACCAGAGCACAATCTTTCACCTGAACAGCACAGGAGCGCAGCACGGATATGGTCACGTAAGGCCACCGACTCACCCATGCAGATGCTGGCTTGTACAATTAACGGAGCGCTAATGAAGAAACATTTATTGTCAACCTAACAAAAATCTCTGCTGACGCGTGTTATTAAGGTTGTTATTAGTCACACCCAGGCAGCATGCATCAGACAGAGATGTTCAATATTACTGTTCAGGCTTATATTATTGAGAGGAGATTTTTTTGAAATATAACAATGCACGAGCAGATGTTTGAAGCGTGGCCCTCGGCAACACAAGGCTAGTTAAGATCGATATTGCTTTCAATATTTCTTTCCTTTGACAGATAACCAGTATGGAGGAAAGTCTTGATAAGAGCGGCAACATATGGATGCGACAAGCCTGGCTCTCTTTTGATTGTGCGACCCCTTGACCTTTGCCTGTGTTTGAGAGGGGAGTCAGCCACATGGTATGGTGGGGGTCTGTCAGGCTCTGGTTATGGGGCATTATTGACCCAGGATTTATAAATATTTAATGCACACATTAAGATCATGGTGGAGGGTGGCCATTAGAGTTCTCCAATAAAGAGGCTCTCACGATGATTGAGTGGTGTGGCAGAGCTAGTGGCTGGTCGTTGGGTACAGAGAAACCTGCTGAGACAATATACTGTACCTGGAATGAGTGTCCCTGCCAGGCGGCTTCAAACTGGCAACAACTGTGCATTACTGTTATTTCATGCTTGTACTTCTGTATGGTTGATGTTTTTTTCTTCGTTATCTTTTGCACTTTCTTACATTTCTTTTGCAGAACAGTTAAATCCTACACAAATAATAGACTGCATGTGGATGTTGCTTAAAAGATTTTGCCATTGAATAATAGAGACAACAGTGAGCAAGACCATAGATCCAAACCTGTGTTTGTGTATCTAAAACAGATAATGCAATGTCAGGAAGCAGATGTGTGGCTATTGCTATCAGACACTTTGGATTATCGAGGGAATGATTTGAAGCACAAGACGATCTCGACTGAAAATTAAATCGCTCTTTGAGTGTATCTGTCCTTTGCGCTATCAGCAGCTCCTGGACTATCTTCTTTGCCTTCAGATCCATGCATGCTGTTTGACATAATAAGCTGTGATATGCTGATTGCCACTCAGGTTGCCATCATTTAATTGTGCATTAAAGGAAGGTGGCCACGGACAATGTTGCCTTGATGAGAAATTGACATTTTGTGACCTGCTCGCCACAAGCACTCAGGAAGCCAGATAAGATGTTCAGTTGTTTTTAAGGAGAACCACTATTCTTTCCTCAAACACTTCTATCGTTCTGTGTGACCCACTTGATGAGTATAGATTTCATAGAGGCCCCCCTTTCAGCTCTCAGACTATAAGAGGTTCAAAACGATACCAGCCCTTATAGACAAAGGATAACCTTGCTCTTTCAATGTATTGATTCTTTATTAACTAGGTGGCTTAATGCAATGAAATGAGGGATTTGAATGAGCCCCATTTGGGGTGCTTTGAATAAAAAGCTTCACTATTTATGAATGGCTACAATGAACCTTTGAAGCACCTCAGATGCAGGATTCGCTGATACAGTGACAGTCGACATATGTCACAATGTCAGTGCTTTGCTGAAAAAATATAGGAGGAGGAGGAGTTTTCATATTATTATACTTTTCCACAGGTTTCAAACAATTATCTTTATGGCAAAGTCTAAACACTTCAACTTTTGGGTGACTTGCAGGTTTGACCTCAGAAGTTTCTACTGTCTTTTATTCTTTTTTTTTTAACCCTCACTTTTTGTCTGCCAGCCAAACTTTACCTAAAACTGAAGAAGTTCACAGTTGAGGAACTATTGTGTTTTTACTGCAAATTTTAATAAAACATCACTTATTCATTTCTGTTTCCATTCCAAATGTTGACATTTTAAATTTTCTTCCCTGTAAACACATGTAAGCTATGTGGCAGAGTCATAAGTGGTGAGTAAAAATGACTTCTATACATTCTACAAAACAGAAAAAATACAACCACAAATGGAGTGTTTTTTTTCTCCAAGGTTGTCCCTCATGCACATTAGTCTCTATTGGATCTTAACAACTATCATATGGGTCACAAACAATTTATTTGACATTACAACCAACAAAGTTTTCTCCAAAATGGTCTGTATAGATAATTTAAAATCAATATAAAAATAAACAATGAAGTTTGACTTCCCCTTTAAAAAATGGACAGAGAGTCTTGACGGAGTAACACAAATTAGAGGATACACATGAATATGCACATTGCATTTCATCAAATACAAAAAGAAAACAAATGAAGGCAACAGTTCTTGGCTGAATTATCTGTGCTGCATCACTATATTAAGGGCATGACGATTAATACATACATAATGAAAAGCAATATACAAAATTTCAGAGATAAATACATTATTTATAGTTGATATGTTACAAAATTTCCCTCAGTGAGCGCAAGTGTGTATTTGAACAGAAAAATGACAATGAACTACTATACTTCTACATTCTCAATGGATTTTAATTTTGTTTTTTAAATGTTTTTTGTTGATCTAAAAGAACATGAAAAAGACAGATGTATAAATATTTAGCACAAGTTTGGCAATATCACAATAGTCTACAATTTTTAACCACATATAAAACACATAAGGGAATTGGAGCTAGAACAGGGAGACTGCTCCTCATCAACAAGAAACAGACTTCACAGTAGCCTAGGAATGCATTAATATACAGTGCTAGCAAAAAGGTTGAAAAACATGGCAAAACACACTTGCTTAAAAGGAAGCTCTAGACATGGAAGTACATCATATTCATCAACAGAGCAGTGTTTTGTACACGTCAGTGTGCTTGTTGAATCAAAGAGGATTTTTTTTTACTTTTGAAGATGATTTCTAGCTACAATAAATTACAAAATTTAAGTTAAAATGCAGGAATGAATCATGATACAACCTTACCCACCCAGCCCCACCCCTTTAACTTGTATTTGTTGTACTTTATGCTCAATTTTCTACATTATATATCTCATATATTTTCCAGTTGAAATTCAAACTGTATTGGCCCCTGTGTATTTTTCTCACACATAAAAATACAAAAAAGTCACATTATAAAGACACACAACTGTTGTGAATCTATTAAAAGAGAGTTGAAACAGAAAAGCAATTTCTGAGGCAAACAAGTTCATTGGCAAATGTACTGTACATCAGTGTTTTTACTTTACAACCAGATGGTGAGTCCACAGAGTCCCTTCCAGTATTGAATGCATGGTTGATTGGACATATCCAAGGCCAAAGCGCAATCCGACAGGTATACAAAATAAACCCTTCATCATCCCGTGTCCTCTTCAACGGTGATCAAATGGGGAAAAAAAATAAACAAACTAAAAAAATTCCCACAGAAAAAAATGCTGTTCCTTAATGAAATCCTTTTTTTTCTGCAGGTCTCGAAAGTCATTTAAAAGAAAAAAAATAATTTCTTTCTTTTCTTTTTTTCTTCATCTTTAAAAACAGAACAAGCAGTTGACTATACATTACACCAGCATTTTGCTGAGTGTTGGTGTCCTGTGAAGTGGTAGTGTGTAGACTGGTGCTTGAGATGATGAAAGTGCATTTACATTGGAGGGACAACCAGGCCGGACATGGCTGAAAATAAGAGAGATGAAAGACACTGAGATTAGTCAAATGAGTCAAACTTAAATCTGGATATTTTTACTTAAAATTACTGAAATGTTGTCATTTGGTGTTTGTGCATGCATGTGTGTTGATGTAGGTGTGAATGTGTGTGAGTGTGTGCATGTGTGATTCCAGCCTTCTGACAATGCACAAGTGCGTGAATGTATGCCTTCATGTGCCTGTTTGCGTATGTGCCTGTGAGTGTTTGCCGTGTCCGCCAGCCTGCTGCTGCACATCCCTCCTAACGGGAAGAGTTTGAAAACCTCCCTCCTGCTCTGACATTTCAGCCCTCAGCACGCCAGTCTTGCTATGTGTGATATTTCTCCTGGCGTTGGGGTAATGGCAAACAGTGGCCCAGACTCCCAGGAGACACGGCCGTGGTGACGGCAGAGCAACAACACGGTCACTTCCCACAATGCCAAAATGCTTCAGTACTACACTCTCCTCAGATTCCTCCCTTTACTCCTCACATCTTTTTATCCTCAACTCCAACACATTATACAGCGCATTAGTCCTACATTTCCACATTCCCTCAGTCATGCTTCTGCGTCATTATCCAAGAGAGATTAGGCAAGATCAAAGGTAGCTTCCGTTATTTTACCAAGACCATCTGCTTAGGATATCATTAGCAACTGTACCTCACCCCGAGAGTTTATATATTCAGTATTTTCACACGTTTTAACAATTAGGCGACTAGTGAAGTGCTGGGATGATATATTATTATATTGCTCTGAGTATATTTGTAGAGTCATGGTTGAAATGCTTTTAAGTTTGCCAGCGCAGATGATGGCAAGGCATTGCTCATTAATTTCTGCACAACATGTATTAATAAGTATGAACGTGTAGCAAGATGAACTTTAATTTCCCACTTCATTAAGCCCAATGTTATTAATCTTGGGGCACACACTACGGCTAAGCTTGTTTTCAAAGCAATCATGTTGGTCATGACACATGCACAAAACCTAATAAACATAATTACTAAAACAATTCTGGGAAGGTCTTTTCCTGCGACATCAGAGGGGATCGTTTGTATAAAAGGGCAACAAGGAGGTACGATTGCGCAGACGTGTGACAACATGTGAGTGCATCCCTACACTTGCTAGCGTGTGTAAATACATACATGAGTCGTGTAAATTCTGTGTGGCTGTGTGTTTGCAAGTGAAATGAAAAGGTGTAAATTGGCCTGTCAAAATGCATATATTTGTAATGATTAGTCCCTCACCAAACCGGACAGAGGCCTGAGCAGCGGTATCTGACCAGTAGTCCGTAGGGAAGGGATGAGGGGGTGAGGGGGGCTCACCTTGCAGTCCGTTGCCGTTGGCGCTGGTGCAGGAGGGGGGTGGGGAGGCCTGGGGTCGGACCACAGGGGCGAAGGCGCTCTTTTGTTTAACTGCAGAGACGATAGGGAAGGAAAGGAAAGGAGGGAGGGTGAGAGTGAGAACGTGCTGTGAGTAGTGCTTGAGAGGTAGAGGGCAGTTAAGGTAAGACTGGGATAGTATTACTGCCAGGGGGGATACATGATCAGTACTCACACGACATTACAGGCCCCTACCATCAACATCTTGTCCGGTTGAACAAATACAGGTGGCATATGTTGAAATATACATAAAAAGGAATATTTCTTCTATCCTGAGCCACGTGTGTGTTCTCCAAAATGAAAACTAAACAATTATTGTCATCAATAACATTATAACCCTGTCAGAAGTGATTCATAGAAGTGAAAACAAATGTGGGAACTGGAATTAAATCAGCAGCAGCTTAGTGCTACTACAGCGTGCAATAGTGGCAAGCTACTCACTTCCATATGGGGAGTTGGCAGAGGATCCGTTGAGGAACCCAGGGGAGCTTGGCACTCCCAGGTTCATACCGGCATTGCCATAGCCATTCATGCTGTTGCTGACGGTGTTGTAGCTTGACTGCTGCGGGGTGCTGCTGGAGATGTAGCCCCGGGGGGACACGCTGCTGGTGTTCCGGCTGTAGCCCACTGAATAACACAGAAGACAAAAAAGAAAACTCGTTTATTTATCTCCGTCTGTACTGTATTTACCAGGGAAATGCTCACAGATTAAGCTGAATGATGACGGAAATTTTCAAATATTTCTAAATTAACCATCCCACACTGCAGATTCACCAAAGAAAAGAGTTTGGTACTTAATTGGAAATTTGAACTGCTTGTACAGAAGGTGGCTATGGGGTAGTGGAAGCTCAAAAAAGTTGTCTCTGACCATTTCCTAACTCTAATGACTGAAAAAGAGTGAAATTTAACTATTTTTCATTCTACTAAAACCCCTCTGGAATCCCTTCTAGGTCTAGGCTGCAGGTCTCTGGGCCCTGCTTTCTGAGTTTATGAAGCCATCACCTATATCACAAATGTACCTTGGTCATTCCCTTGTGACTCAGACACATTGACTGCTAGCTGACTGCTGAAGGAGTTGACTCCCATCATGCCGTGGGAGGCTGTGTTGGCGAGTGAGGGGATCTGGTTGTGGTTGCGAGGAACGCTGTACAGGGCCTCGGCGATGTCAGCTGCCCTCTTCAGAATGATCTCCTGAGAAACGTAGAGAAAGGCAGAGGTTTTGTTATTTATGGTGTTTTTATAGCTGTGTTTTACTTTGATGCATGGTTCATGGCTATATGGTTAAGTCATGCCACATGTAGCCTACATGTTTCCAGATATAGTGGTGAAAATACCCTTTGGTGATACTATCAGCAAAATTTCAATAGGTTCTTATTTAGCAATGGATCAGAGTTTGCAGCTATGTGGATACAGACCTGATTGTTGTGGGGCATTCCATACAGGGCTTCCACAAGATCTGCCGCCCTCTTCAGCAACACCTCCTGTCGAGGAAAACAGAATGAGTAAATGCTAAGGCCTGAAGAGATTATTTGAGACCCCACTGGTTTGTACAGTAACAAACATTATCACAAGCAACATTACACAGCAGCTCGTGGCGAGCTTTGAAAATGTTTACATACTCAATTGCCTAAATAAAAGCCACCCTGATTTAAGAGGCACAAGTGCTGCATTTATACAGCACTACTACTTTGCTTCTTCCATCCGTGCAGAGCAGTGAATAATGTTCCCTATCTTAATTAAACTGGCATAGTCCTTTAAAAACAACACCTCACCCCTGATTCTGGGCTTCACGTTTGCTCCAGAGTTCAGCGCTGAGTCCCCTCTCTTCAGAACAATAAAGTGAATTAGCTCTGGGTTAATCTAGTTCTGTTGTAATGACATTAAGGAATTTTTCAATTAACCTCTTTGACTGGCTGTTGCAAAGGACTTCACAAATGACTTCCCATCCAGCAAGAGCTGGGTGCTTGTGCCTTGGGGACACGGATGCTCAGGATGTGGTCTTATCCATGTCTGCATGCTTGCCCCCGCTTGACAATGCGGATTAGCTGTGTTGCTTTGGCTCTTAACACTGAAAATGAGTTGGCCCTGGATCCTGTTCCCCCACTCTGTTTCGGGCTTTCAGCTAGGTGGGGTTTGGCCCGTTTGTGTGTCTTTATCTGCTCTTTGAATTCAGCACTTACAATTAAATCCCTCTCAAGGAACCAGACTGCTCTCTTTGTTTTCTATAATACAGAAGGCAATATGCTCTATGAAAACCCTCTCCTCCGTTTAGAGTGCATTTAATCTGACAAAGGCAAGTTGCAGACATGGCTGTTGCGTGTGTTTTTAAAATGCTCGCTTGTTGTCACCTGCTGTAGAGCAGAGATTTGTCGACTCTGCTGTTAGAACCCTGGTTAAAAGCAATGCAAATCTGTCACCAGAAACATCTCAGATGGTGCTTGTTTTCTTCCCACATTCGCTGTGTTTTCTTTTGCGGGCCTCGGTAATTTGTCTGAAGTGTTCCATCACTTGGCAATAGCAGTGTGGGATTAAGACGGCAGCTGCCGTAAATGAATGTAAACACAGCCTTCGCGCCTTCAAACAGCGGCCTCCAAGACTTGGCCTGCATTTCCAAAGCACAGTGTATGTAGTGTGTACGGAGTGTGTGTATAGGCCCTTTCATCCTGAGGAGCATATCTACCACACTCCTTGATTTATCAAGATGAATCACTGTAGAAGCCACTTCCAGCGTATGCCATGCTCTCTTATAGAAACATATCGCTTAATCCACCCCAAGTTACCGGATGGGTGGCTCTTAGAATGGGCATTTACCTCTGAAATTGGTGTGTATGCTCAACGTTGCATGCATCTAGTTTGCATACAAATAAAGAATTATGGTTGTCGTGAGGCAGGTAGACTAAATGAGAGGACCAGCTGTCTTGATGTGTTCTCATCAGGCAGAACAGATTTCTCTCTCTCTTGCTGAGTGAGATAAAGTGGTTTTCTTTCTTTTTGTCTGCAGTTAATAATTACCAATAATCTATTCTATCATATTTCAAGATCTCCTACATGGCTCTCAATTTTAAACAACAATTAAAGCAATTAAGACTGTCGCGTTCACAAGCCATGTTTCATTCTCTGTAAAACGTCCTCTCCCTCCTTGTCCATATGGTACTTTGCAGCAGTGACATAAGGACAGCTTGGAAAAAGGAGGAGAGAAAACGATATTGCCTCTCATCCTTAATCTGTCGTTTACCGTGTGGTGTCTTAACTAACCAAGCTGACTCGCAAGGCTATGCTTAAGTGGCAACCTAGTCATATCCGCGGATGATGAGAAGTGCTGCACCCAATCAAGGAAGAAGTTTGTTTTCTTCTGACGAGACGCTTTCATGCGTATCAGCTCATGCTGTGAATACGATTAACACGGAATAGTGTTCTGAGGGCATTTCCATGTAAATCTCAATACTACTCCAGCATAAGTGTAATTGGCTTTCTTGTCATGGAGACATATCAGAACACACCATGTTAAATTGAAACAATTAAAGGCCTCAAATGATTTCTGTTGTTCTGTGACAAATGCGTGACAGATTTCTGCTATTGTTTGCCTTGCTTTGCATAAAGGTCCCATGTTCAAACAACTGTTTAAATGGGACTGCTCAGATGACAGATCACCTAAGGTTTAGAAGCTGTTTTATGTTATTGCCGAGAAATATGAGGGGAAGCCATAACAGATGATGTGTTCTGAAAAATATCTAACAATAAGGTGATACGGTCTAAAACAACCCAAATGTGATTCTTCAAGCACTAGATTAACATGGATGTTGTATTTATATTATCACAGTTAATAAAAGAGGGCCTAGGTTATGTAGCTTGGAGTGCTAATGCCATTATAAAACTGTAAGGCAATTACTCTGTTAGCTCTAGCCTGAGGTAATGAATGCATTTAGAAGCATAGGGCCATTAGATGAAGGTACTTCAAAGAGCACAGGAAGAGAGATTCATTTAAATACATGGGTAATTGCTTGACATGAACACATTTGTAATATTTTCTCCTTGTGGATTACACAAAGAATTGGAAAAGAATGGGCTTATGCTCATTTTGGGAGGAAAGAAAAGAATCCAAAGCAATCAGCTTAATAATAAAACAATATTGAGTTTCCACTTTTAATTTCATAATGAATCTAATTTGTTACAGAAGAGAGAAATTGAGTGTGATATAATGTGATATCCAGTCTATTTGTCCATTACTGCCAGAGGGCACAAAATGGTATTATAAATTGTCTTTTTTATATTATGAATAGAAAATTGTTTTATAACAAGATCTTAAAAAGGAGGGTGAATTCCAAAGTCTCTCTTCACTTAACGCAATGCCCGCAAACCAATCTCCTTTCTCATCACTTGACTGCTCACACTTATTACTTTCATATTCACCCTGGACTTTGCATTGAATTTTTATATCTCCACTCCTCCCACAGGGTCAGACTGTCATCTACGATGTTGTCTTAGAATTACGAGGTAAACTTCAATCAGAGGCAGCTTCCCCCTTTTTTTCTCTGTGTAGCAACAATATTAGCGTGCATCCCTTGCTATCCATGAGCACTCCCATATTGGCTTTCTGTCTCCTTACAATTACCACGTGTCTTACTGGTCCCAGGGAGAAGGCTGGTGGAAATCAATAGCGCAGTAATATTATCAACTGGAGGGTGAAGTCATGGGCGGGGGGAGGTAGAGGCGGTGAGTGGGCTTGGTGTCGATTTGCCTTTCTGCTAATGCACACTGTGCGTCCTCCAGCTTTATCTTCTTTTTATAGAGTCTCTCTACCTCACCTGCACCCTGTAATGGCTGTTCTCTATATGCCGTTTCTGTTCTCATTCCAAATGTACACGCCAGCCCCTGCCTGCCGCAGGCTGTTTTATTGGGAATGTGCTTTTGACCCCAAGAGCTGACCCTCAGATGGCAAGCTTAACAATGACGAATCACTTGGTGGGATCATTTACATGCCCCCTGAACCCCATATTTGGGTCCATTAGAGAGCAAATCAAATATTTATGTTGTTTATTGGAAGTGCAGGGTTTCATCTCACTCTGTGATTGTTTCATGCAAAGGCCGAGAGACTGTGCTATATTAAGTATACACACAGGCAGGAAACTAATCTTGGGTTCAGTGTCAAAATCTGTCTTGCAGCCTTTGCATTAAAGGAAAGAACTGAGGTTTTTGTAATAAAGGTATGTTTAAGGTTCTCTTTTTAAAAGATGTGAATTTGGCAATGATTCTGTGTCTTAAAACTGGAACAACTTTGCTGGAGTGCCCAGTGATGCCTGCAGAGATAGAGAAAGTCATGTTGATATTAAAGGTAAGTGTACTTTACCTTTTGGTCTACGTTTACAGTTAAAATTAGAGTAACATTTCATGCCTAGGTGTTGTTTCTTGCCTCCACAGGGACCGAGTCTAATTGAAACACTTCATATACTGAACCAGGGAGTAGCTGTGATGTCCCATTTCTTCACATTGCTTTGGTCAAACATCTATAGCTAACCGCACAGTCTGTTCTTTATTAAATTGTCCGTTGGACGTTAATGATATTGCTGTGTTGCATGCTGGGATTTAATAGATAAGGTCTTTAAAGGTTTTACAGTATTATTAAAACTCTGAGGTGGCCACCACTTTACTACATGCCGAGGGCTTCTGAACGTACTAATCAGTCATATTATTACACCTGACACATCTGGAATGTCAGTCACCAAAATAGTTGCTGGCAGGGTGGCAATTAGTGAAAACATGGATAGATTTTTATCAATAGGAAATGGAATGAATAAAAGAATCAAAGCGAATAAAAAGAGTTAAAAGAATCAAAGAGCTTCTGCAGGTCTATCAACCTGGCTTCCTATTTATGTGCCACACTGGTGTGTCTATAACTGATGTGGCTTTCAACTCCTTCACCCAGGTTCAAAAGAAAACAATAAGAAAGCCAGAGCATAATAACATGCAGTCTTTGTCTATTAGCTGCAGTAAGACTAGGGGGTTTACGGCACAGGGTTCTGTAAACAAAAGATTAAACCAAATCGAGCTGCAGAAAATGAAAGGAAAACATGAGTGGGGTAATGAGGGTGCAGGCGTCGTTTCTGACCAGATTACCATCTCCACAGACTACTGGAGAGGAAAACGCCTGATTGAGCTATTTTACCACACAGAGAGTTTACGCCTCTTTCCCCACACAAAACCAATACCATTACCACACTGGTTAGTAGGGAAGCCACATATGTGAAGCAAAGCTGTTACGGTTTGAGGGTCACAGTGCTCTGCGCTGATGGTAATGCTGTTTTGTTTATTTGTCACACTCAGAGTATTAAAGCATTATAACCGAGTCAGTTCTGTCTTGTGTGTTTTTCTGTGCAGCAGAGACACAGTACTGACCTTTGGTAACCTCTCAGGATCGCCGGGGTGTCTTGGGATAACCTTCTGCAGTCTCTGGAAACCATAGTCGATGGTAGGCTCATTGAGGGCTGAAAGAAATTAGAAACATTTCACTGCTAATTTTGTCAGAGACAGGAAGAAACTAATTGAGAAATCTGTTTACAGTACAAAAGTTATTTCAGAATGCTTAATTTCAAAGAAACCTCATGGGTGAAACAGTGTTTTATGAAACATCAGCCACTCCAGGCAAGTGATGGAAAATGACACAAGTTCCTCTGACACTTGTGTCACCAAGTGTTATTCCATTAACAGCCATGATGACCTACATCGGTCTGAGAATCCTTCAGAGGTACCCTCCCCCTTTTTATCTGCTTGAGAATATTGACTACATCAAACTACATAGCAGGGGTCTTTTAATCTAACAGAGCTTTAATAATCAGTGAAAGGCTGTCCACACATTGATCTACTGTAAGTTGCTGTCATTTCACCCTTCTGCACCGACTGTACTGCAACACTGGGTCGGTGAAATACGGCGGCAGATCCCATGGAGCCATTAATCTCTCCCACCCCTCAAATAGTAATCTGGGGCATGAGGCATATTGGGCGATGAATCAGAGGCACAAAGTAAATGAATCATAACCCAGACTTTGGTGAGAGCAAGGCATTTTATGTCTGACAGTCCTAATGGGTAATTGAAGGCTTCCTTACAGCTCCGCCTGATTCTAAACAATCATGTGTAGACTCATAGGCAGGACAGGAGAGGGAGGGTGGGTGGGCAGAGGCGAGCGGGAGGGGAGTGAAGGAGGAGAGCGGTGTAAAGGGGAAAGGAACGACTTAATAGAGAACATCACTTCTCAATGTAGATATCATTTTCAGGAGAGTAACTCTGCCGAGCAAAGCGCTTCATAAATCAATGGCTTTCTATGGAGACTAATAAGAGCTGCCTGCCTCTATTCATTGTTCAGGCTGTAATTTGGCCCATCACTCATTACTCAGCATGTAATTTCAGCATTAACACCACACAGCTCGCTGAACCTGCTGAACGCCAGAGAATGTGAAAGCAAGTGAGCACCCCCCTCACACACACACAAGCCGGGCCACTGATGCACAAGTCAAGGAGTCAGGGCAGAAAAATGAACATTTATGTTTCCTCACTCTCTTTTGTTCCCTTTCATCTAAATACTCAAGTAAGCATGCTCACACACACTGTACCTTCTGACAGATACAGTATTCATGTTGCTGCACACACACACACACACACACACACACCAGGCACTACTTCTGCAAAAACCTGAATACAGTAATTGCCAGCTCAACCGTGACAAAATGGAGCAATTATGTGTTCAAACATGGACAATGCAGGGTGCTAATCGATAGCAAGGATCTAGGTTGCATGTACAGTGGTATCAGCCGTATTGGCTAGGCACACCTGAATAAACCCCACGCCATGACTACATACACTGCTGGAAATCTGATTTGACATGTCATCATGCATCCAGAAATGACAAAAGGTCCGCATCGGAATGTGGGGGAATGCCATCTTCTCCTTAATAAAGGATTGATCTGCTGTATTGATCGTACATGACAAGGCGGTAGTGAGGAATTTGCCCCTTTCTTTTGTTATTTCCACCCCCTTTCTTATCTATGCACTCTGGCAGTCTCATACATGTGTACGAGTGTACGCACACCAGCATGGACGTACACAGTACGTCTGTGTGTGTGTGTGCATGTGTGTGCATGTGCCTACCTCAGTGAGTGTATGTGCACAGCAGCCCTGCCAGACCCCTCTGCTCAGTGTGATGTAAATTGTGTATGTGTAAAAAGCACTCCATAATCAGGCCATCCATCATCAGAGGCTGTCAGTGGGCTCTCTCAGGGTGATACATCACGCTCTCCTGTCCTCTGCCTCAGCTGGGGCCTACACAACCCGCCAGGCATGCTGGGAACACAGCCGGAGAGACGTACAGTACAGGACGAGACCTAGGTTGGGAGAGGTGTTCCGTTTGATGTGCCTTTCCAATGATAATGATGCCCTACTGTAAATGTAGACCCAAGAGTTAACACGAATTTGATTTGGAGGGTAAGTTAACCTGTACTTGGATGCAGTAAGAACAATAGTCACTTTGTTATCAAGTTAGAGATTGCATACTGCGAATAAAATGTATTAAGCAAAATAGAATCTTTTTAGACCTGACCCATGATGTAACTCTAACTTTAACGTGTGGCTTTAGCTTCAGCAGTGGCATTCCCAAGCACCAGGCATGATTTCCACATGTCGACATGTCGCCATCTCATCTATCATGGAGACGATCTTTGTAACAACCCCAGCATAATGAAATTGGTGACACAGACCGCCATCTGCTATTGATTTCATGCAAATGCTTTTGACAGCTGATGGAGACTTGCATTAGTGCTAAACGGTGCTGTCAGTTGATGAGTTGACAGTTTTGTAGTCATAGCATGTACACTGGTGGAGACAGACACAGACAAAGTCAATAATCCTGTAAGAGCTGTTGATGATATATACTGAGCACTTATATTCATTCTTGACTATAAATGTGCTTTGTGAGAATTCACTGCTTCACACATTTTAGTTCAAAGATTTCCTTTCATCTGCTCTGCTTGTACAAGAAACATTGGGAGGACTCCTCGTACTTTTTCTTACACCACACACATTGACAGCCCCCCTACTACTCACCTCCAAAAAGACATCAGTCCATTCCAACTTCACATGCTGTCCTAAACTTTAGTCTCTCTTTAGATACAGCAGTCAAATCTAGCTCTGTGATGCCCTTGCATGACTCCACGCATGCCAAAATTAGTTTGGCCCTCCTCGTCCTTCTAACACAATATGGTGAGAGAGGAGGGGGTGTCTAGGGTGTGGAAGGAGCATGTGTCCCCCCCTACCCTTCCTGTAAGGGTCTCAGTCGCTGCAAGGAAACATGAAACCCTCCACACACATCCCATAAATCCTGCACTGGGTGGGTAGTCTAGCTGAGAGGAGGAGGGAACAAAAAAGGTGGGGGGAAATGTGTGTTGTGGGGAGATGGGTGGGCGTGGTGTGTAGATGTGTGCGTTG
>JAQQAE010000009.1:39158-63378 GCA_029823295.1 Pseudamia nigra | reverse complement strand
GGGGGTGGGGGGGTCAGGCTCATTCTCAGTTGCATTAGCACAGGAGCAGGACTGGGACACATCAACATCTTAATCAATACACGAGAGTCAATTACTGAGGAAGCGCGTGCTTAAGCAAGATCTGATTATTGGGTTCATGTTCAGTCCACCAAATGGACCGAATCAATGCGATGCGATATGTGCTGTATACCCCCCTGCCCCCCCTCCTCCTCCTGTCCCTCCTCATCCCGTCTTCTTTCACCTCCTGTCACCTCACCCTGTTCTCCCACTCCACTGGCTGTCCCCCCCAACCTCTCAGATTCCACATAAGGGAAAAGGAATGGAAGCTGATCAAAGTGACAAAGAAGAAGGATTTATGCTCTGGTGCAGCAGCTAACAGGACTGTACTGAACTTGTCCAGACAGCACAAGTGTATTAAGATGAAAAGGCTGGAAAAGCTTAAAGCTCTCAACGAACCTTTAAATAAGTCATATTTGGACATGATTTATGAAGATACAAGAGGGTAAAAAAAACTGTGAATATCACAGAGGATAACTGAATCTCATCACTTCTCCCAACCAAAACACACTTTTTTAGCAAAGCTGAGTTTCACCACTCGGAGAGGCTGTCTTTGATAAGCCCATTTTTTTCCATGCAGAGAATCCGCAGCAAACTTAATCACACTTTTTTGTGCATTGTCTCATCTGTGCATTTGGATTTTTGTCTGTTCTCTGATGCATTTTCAGGAGCACAGCGGGTTCTGTTGCTTTTCATCATGTCATTCCCGAGCTGTGTAATGATATCTAGCGTTCGGCACCTTCTCTTCAACCACCTAGTTCAATAACGAGTGAAACACCAGTGCTGAGCTCTGCCTTACGCTGTAGTATTTCCAAGGGCTTTGTCTTTGTGTTTTAGAAATCAGTGGGTGCGTTTTTTACTCTTTTCAACATTTGGCTGTCATATTTGCCTTTATTGAGGATTCCGTTTGGTGTGCTACTCCTGTCTATAGCCCGTCAACTTATCAAGACGGATCACACAGTGGGTTACCGTGCTTCCTCACCGAGAAACCTTGCCACACCTCAGGCCCCTCCTCGGCCAGGAACCCCACCTCACCGTCAGACCACTTCTTTATTTACCTGCCTGAAAAATTACACCTGGAACATGGAGGACAACAACAAAGGAAGAGAAGGGAAGAAACAGAGGGCGATGAGAAGCCGGGTGGTAGGGAGAAGACCAACAAGGCAAGAAATCAATAGCCCAGAGATTTTTAACTACGTTTTTTTTTCCCCTTTCACTCTCTGTCTTTTTTTATCTCGTAAGCTGCCAAACATCACCAGTGAAACTTGCACGAGGCAGTCGTTGCCAGAGGGTGAATCATAGCAATATTGATTTGATTATGTAAAAGCTCGGTGGAACCTCAAGCCAGATGCAGAAATAACTCCTCACCTAGGTCCTGTGGGAGAGTACACACACTGGTTTGGAGGAGCAAGAGAGACACAGAGACGAGAACGCAGAAGAAAAAATATTGTTCAGAATAAGAGCATAATTACATCCCTCACAGCTAAAATACATTTTTCCTATTTTGCAGAAAGCTCTTCCTTTCACGCCCCCCCTCTCCCTTTCTGCAGCCTTGCCTGGATGATAATTAACACCGCTCTATACTGTACTGAATTAGGAGCTGACAGTTATGAACTCTGCAGACAAATAGGCTGCTACCTGGGAGCGTGCTACTCCTGTTGATCCGATCTGCGAGTGAGAGAGAGTGAGGGAGTGCGCACTGGCAGGCAGCACTGTGGCTAATAGAAAAAGAAGGCAAAAGAAAAGCCAGCGCATGTTTGGATTCTGATCTATGGCACCCTCTTCTGGACCCACTATCTCCGACTATCCTCTTCACAGAGAACGGAGGCAATCTGCACTGCCTCACTCATTCCCACTGCATAAATAATAATAATAAAATATACTTCTTATAAAAACTGTAAGCATTTACAATTACGGCATCATCTTACCCTGTAATTTGAAGTGATATGCAGTTAGAGAAATAGGGAGGAAAATGATCATGGTTAATTAACAGAGAGGAAAATAAAAATAGATATGTGAAGGACTATAAAGATTAAGACTCTCCCACAAAGGATTTGGTGACTAATCTCTTTGCCGGAGCACACAATTGCCAGGTTGGACTCAAAGTGCTTCTGGGTAGCCACTAATTGGGCCACCTTTCTTACAGCGCATTATGGGAGCCACTGATCCAGGGGTCTGTCTTTAACTGCCCTAAATTATGATTCCACCTCACTGAATCTTCACCCCATCAAATGACTGGAACATTCTGGTCAGCTCTGATAATTGGCCCAGGCTGGAATTTCATGTAAAATACTAATCAGATCACATGAGTGGTGGGAGTGTCTTCAAAGGGAGATGGGGTTTCACTGAATCTATCTGAGCGTGTGATTAGGTGGGTATAAAATGGGCCAGAATAACAGATCCCATTAGACTGGACTGTGTGCCCACACTTGTTTTTTTCCCCCTCGCTTCCTGAGCATTTTGCTGCTCTGGACTTTCAAAAAGGCATCTGTGCTGGCCGGTAGTGTAATGCAAAGCAGACAGATTTAAAATGCTATTGTTCCCTGGTCTTCAAATACAAATGAGGCACAGACGCAAAACATGTGCAGCTTCTTTTGTTTAACACAAATAATGGTGTGGGTTTTTCTTTTTATGTAAATATGTTTGAGTTTGACAGTGAAAATATCTAAACCTAATTTTTTTTATCTCATGTTCAGACACAATAAGAATTTAATGCCCTAAATCCTATTTTTCCATTGTGTGAAAATTAAAATTTCTATAAAATCTTAATATTTGGAGTGCAACGTCATATTTTATATCATCATATTTTAAAGGTTCTTCTTTTACTCACAATAAATAAAAAAAATCTGACATGTTTTTAACCATTCCTGCACTTTTTTTAAAATCTCAAGCTATCAATGTTGCATTGATTCGTAAATGGAAATTGGAAAAGCAACCTGTAATTTAAGCTGAAATTGTCGCCGATTGAATTTCTCCCTCATTCTGCATGATTGGGCATTAATGTGATTTAGTGTGAAGGAATGCATGGTTTCATACCTAAATGGCATTGACTGTTTTAAAAGTAAACATCAATTCCAGATGCACATAATCATATTACTGGGCTAATCAACATTGATTCTTTTGGGGAGATCAAGCCAATCAGAAAAGATGCATGCAAATAAAAATAAAAGCCATTTTACCCAGAGAAAGTGTGAAATCTGAAGGACAGACTGCACTTGAAGCTGAAGTTTGGCTCAAAATGATTCTTTCTAACCCGTCAAAAATCCTCCTGTATTTATCTGTTACTGTAGACCTGTAGGTAACGTCAGCCGGAGAGGAATCCTCGTGCAGCGAGTCTTTGCCATTGTGCGATAATAACATCAGAACTCTTAATTAAGGTCTGTTTCAGTGAGAAGCCCTGACTCCTGTAAGCCCCCTCTTCAGAATAAGGATAATTCCCATTCATTTCCAAGATCTCTTAATGATCACTCCCACACTGTACTGAACCTCCAAATAATACCATGCCTCAATCAGCATATTCCACAATCAATTCTGAATGGATTTCCTTTGCTGCTGATTACTTTAATAACTTCAACATATCTATTAGCAAATGGGCATGTGAATCTTTGTGATGATTATCATTTAGCTATGAAAGGGGAGGGGTATAATTTAATTAGGGTCTGACATAGCTTCACTCAATTATGCTCTGGCAATACATGTTCCTTTTTATTATCTAAATTGTTGTTTTAACCCGTTCATGTATGGCGTCCCCTACACTGGACAAAGGTGGCAATACATTTCTAGTCATTAAAAAAATCAAGGCAAAAATCAAAGCAAAATGCTTTAAGTATTTTGACTTAACATGATTAAATTAATCAGGAAAAAGGAGCGACATGAGAAGCAAATATACGAATTGTAAGATCAATGAAGGTGAAGAAAATCAAAAGGAAGACAAAGAAAATCTAAAAAATGGAGAAAAAGTGAACAAAGCCAGGAGAAAAATAAACAACATAAGGAGAAAAAGGAACAAAACAATTAAAAATAAAAAACTGGGAACAAAACCAGAAAACAAATAATCAAAAATAAGAGGGGAAAGGAACAAAACAATCAACAATCATGAAAAGGTGAACAAAATCAGAAGAAAAAAATTAACAAAATGATCAGAAAATGACAAAAAAAGTGAACAAAACCAGAAAAGAACCAACAATCATGAAAAGGTGACCAAAATTTTTTTAAAAATGAACAAAACCACCTGAAAATCACAAGAAAAATAAACAAAATAAGAAGAAAAAGGAACAAAATAATAAACAATCATAAAAATGTGAACAAAATCAAAAGAAAAAACAAACAAAACTATCAGAAAATGGTTAAAAAGTGAACAAAATCACGAGAAAGATAAACATAACAATAAGAAAAAGGAACAAAATAATCAACAGTCACGACAAGGTGAACAAAATCATAAGAATAATGAACAAAACCATCAGAAAATTGTGAAAAAGTGAACAAAGTCAGAAGAAAAATAAAAACAACATAAGACAAAAATGAACAAAACAATCAACAATCATGAAAAGGTCACATCTGGCCATCGGCCACACCTGGTCATTACCTGCTCTCGCTCTCTCTCTCGCTCTCTCTCTCTCTCTCTCTCTCGCTCTCTCTCTCTCTCTCAGCCTGACTGGCACAGCAGACCACTTGCAGCTTTTCTTTTATTTTAGCATACACATGCGCGCTACACGCACCCATGCAGCACATGCTCTACACTACTGACTTACTGATGCTCTCACGTCTACTAATGTGATCTAATTTAAAATAAATCATTTAAAACTTACTACCACCTCATCTGTCTCCTCTATGTCTCAGTCCTGAGCCGGGCTGTGACAATGCAAAAAAGAAGAAATATGAAAAGTATACAAAATGAGCAAAGCTATCAAGAAGTTATGAAGAATGCATAAAGAAATGAACAATATAGTCATTTAAAGGAACCAAATTACTGTAGATGCAAAAAACAAAAATAAACCAAGCACAAAAAAACACTTTAAAAAATTAACAAAAACAACTTTCAAATTGTGCGGTTGAGTCACATTTTTTCATACTGTACATTATATAAATAGAAATAAAGCATAATTCTGATTGTGTTTCACTAAACTGACCTACACAATAAGAGACATTATTTCACACATTGACCACAAGGCTGAACATGTCATGACCTGTTTTAATAATTCAGACGCGAAAGGGTTAATGCGGTCAAACGCTGCAATGTCTAAAAATACAAAAGATGAAGTTGTTTTTGAGGCTTCGGTGACAGAGGAAAGACAAAGATGTGATATTTGAAGTAACCTCTAATTGCGTAACTGGTGCTGTGAGGACAGGAGACGCTGAGCGGCTGCACACAACCAGCTGCAGACACAGGACACAGGATACAGACACATTTTACAAGGAACGGAAGCCTTGGAGTGATGAATTCTTGGATATCATTCTGCTTGGGTTAGATTTATTTCAGACTGAATACCTGTGTCGCGGATCAACGGAAAGGGTTTTTTTTTTTTTTTTATTGATCATGGCGACAACACTTTAAAAACAAAGTACATAAAAATGTTTAAATGAACTGCAGTACATTAGGGGGGAAATAACTCATTTACTGTGAGTAATTTTTAATTTATTCTTTACACACTTTGCTGATCATACAATATCACTGAGGTGGGTAGTACTCAAGTACGTTTACTCTTGTACATGTACTTGAGTATTTTTTTTCAAATAAATGTACTTTGTACTGTAACGTACTTGGCCACAGCTCAATGAGTGATGTAAGAATAAGGTAAATCAAAAATACACAATGGGATCATCAAATATGTTCTTTTAAAAAAGTAAGGAGCAAAAATTTTTTTTAAATAATCAATAAAATATTGAAAAAAAAATGAACAGTGATAGACAAGGTATTAACAAAGTAAACAAAAATGAGGAAAAATAATTTACAAAATATATAGAAAAATGAACAGAATAAGCAAAATAATCAAGGAAATATTAATAAAATACACGGGGGGGGGGGTCGACAAGATATTAACAAATTAAGGGTAATGGTCAAGAACATATTAACAGAATTAATGAAAGAATCTACAAAATGTCAACAAAGTAAACAACAAAGTAAAATAATAAAAATATTAAAAAGTAAATGTTAGCAGAATAGTTAATTGTATAAAAAAGCAAAAATAAGCAAAACAAAATGCAACATATGAGGCTAGAAATAATGAATCATACCTCACAAGTTACTCAGTTCTTGAGTAGTTTATTATTCTATACTACTTTAATTTAATTCAATTCAGTCTTTATTTGTATAGCGCCAATCATAATCGCCGATTATCTCTAGGCGCTTCACTATTCGATGCCGAGACCTCATGACTATACAGAGTAAACCCAAACCCTTTACTGCTCCTCAAGTACTTATTTTTATGAGTACTTCTACTTGAGTCATTAGAATTATACAGTAACAGTACTTTTACTTGAGTATCATTTCTGTGCACTTTTTTGAAATTTGAAAGTTTTGTTTGTTGTTATTTTCATTTATCTTTTTAAAGCCGTATTTTCTGTTTGGTTTATTTTTGACGACTTTTCTTCTTTTTGCATCAAACGTGGTTAATTTACTTGATAATTTTTCAACTTTTTGTTCTTTTCTTCACAACTTCCTGATCGTTTTGCTCATTTTGTTCATTTTTCTTCTGAATTTGTTCACTTTTTCTTAATTCAAAAATTTTTTTGATCATTTTTCTTCTGATTGTGTTCACATTTTCTTCATTTTTGATGTCTTTGTTCATTTTTCTTCTCATTTTGTTCACTTTTATTTATTTTCCTTCCTATTTTGTACCACCTGCTTCTTATTCCTGATTATTTTGTTCATTTTTCTTCTGAATTTGTTCATGTTTTCTTCATTTAAAATTTTTTTTCATCATTTTTCTTCTCATTCTGTTCACATTTATTCATTTTCCTTTACTATTTTTAAAAATTTTTTTCATAATTTTTCTTCTCATTTTGTTCACTTTTATTCATTTTCCTTCCTATTTTGTACAGCCTGCTTCTAATTCCTGATTATTTTGTTAATTTTTATTCTAAATTTGTTCATGTTTTCCTCACTTTAAATTTTTTTCATCATTTTTCTTTTCATTTTGTTCATGTTTTTTAATTTTTTTGAATTTGTTTATTTTTATTCTCATTTTATTCATTTTCTTTCCTATTTTGTGCCTCTTTCAATTTTGTACCTCTTCTTATTCCTGATTATTTTGTTCATTCTAAGTCAAAATGCTCACGGACTTAATGCACTTTGCTTTGCTTTCTGCCTTAATTTTTTAATTACTATAAATATAAGTAAGAAAAACCTTGTTCTTGCCCTGTTTAATGGTCACTGTGTGTAAAAGGGTTAAAAATGTTGCCATCAGACATGAGAATATTTGTGTTTAAATTGAGGGAGTGAGAGAAAAAGAGGGAGAGAGACGTCTATGAGTCAAAGAAAGACTGTTTAGTGAAGCATGGTGCAAAATGCAGATCATAGACAGATGGTCAATAAGACACAGGAAACACACCCCTGAGAAAATCAAAGCGCATAACAATGGAAAAAGATTACAATAGAAACAAAGTTATCTCCACTGCCACACAGATGCCACTGTGCTCATTGTCAGTCTCCTTCGGTCGCTTCCTGCTGCCTGCGTTATAATGCAGTCAAATTCAGCTGTTTTCATTCAACAGTTTACATCTTTGCGTTGTTGCTGTTGGACAACACAGCAAGTACTCAGTCACAGTCCATAAAGACGACATGATAAGCAACGTGTTCTCCCGAGCCGCTGCTTGGCAACAATAAAATCAGTGTTTCGCGTCTGATGAAACCGAACTCTGTACACAGCCTACATGTTAAAGACAACAGCTGTGAATGAGAGGGAGAGAGAGAGAGACAGAGAGAGGAGTACTGTCTCCCCCAGAACCTTTTTATGCTGCAAGTCTATTTTTTCTCTCTTGGTTTAGATGTAAACTGTACTTTTAACTGGTTAAATTGCACACATATCATTCTTTTGTATTTGCTATGAACGTTTTAAAGATATGTAAAAGAAATGATCACATTGACCTCACTAAACTGTTCTACAAAGGCAAAGTGCAGCAACCCCACCAACGACTCAATTTGTTATTCATTCTTCACTATTTTCGTCATTTTTTTCTAATCTTATGTTCATTTTGTTTCATGTTTTCCTCATTTTATTGGTTAACTATCTTTCATTTTTACTTATTTTGTTGAATGTTTTATGCACATGTTGATTATTTTCTTTTTTACGTTGTTCATTTTTTGTATATATCTGTTGTTTTTGCCTCTGATTTTCTTACTTTCCTTATTAATTTTGTTCACTTTGGTGTTAAATTTTCCCTATTTTGTTGATTTTTTAAAAAAAAATCTCATTTATTTTCTTTCCAAATTTGTTGACCAACATTTTGGTCATTTTCAGTCAAAATACCTGGGAAACAAAGTCAAACTGGAACAACTTACACACTTTGCCTTATTTTTGCGTGGATTTTTGAGTTACTACAAACTAGACAAGTCATTTTACTGTACCTCACTGCACCATGTCACAAAATAAATCACACGCGCCATGAGTCCAGTTCTAGTCTTAACTCAGGTTGGCCCGGTTGTTGAGTTACTGCCATTTGCTTTTGTAGAGCAGAATAGCCCCCTCTTTACCCATGGTGTGCAGCAGCATAAAAAAAAAATCTGTGAATTAATAATTAATCATTTGTAAATACAAGTTGAAACATTTCAGCAAGTCTGAGTTAAAAAAAAAACTTCTGTGTCCAGTAATGTTCTGCTGCCCATCAGTCTTATGAAGACTTTTGGTCCATTGCTCTGGAGCTGAAATACACAGAGATGAGAACTGAGTTGGAATCAGTGTATGTTGAACAGAACACATCAGAACTTGAATGTGATGGTCATGTGCCACTTCCTGCATCTGCCAAGGATCAGGATTAATGCCAAGGATTAATGTGTGCATTAATGCACAGGGAACCTTTCACTGTGTTGCTAAAGCTACATGAATCAGTCATTGAATAGATCCAGACCAATAAGCACTCTGACCATTGAGAATCAGTTTTAGGAAACAAATATGATTATTTTCTGATTTCTTCCTTCTTGTGAGAGTGAATTGAAAATCTTTAAACATTTGACAGTTAAATTTTGATTTTTTTTTCATCCATTTTATTTTCATTTTTGGTATAAACAATCAATACAAGTCGACAATAGTTAAGGTAATGCTTAGTTGCAGCCCTATCTGTAGTTTGCCTATACTTGCCTGCTGTCCTGTGTCTATGTCTACATTCCCACCGAGTCAAACCTTTGAAAAAATTCGCACTGATCATGGAGGCCTGTAGCGTGAAAGAGAGACTGTGTGGCCCATACAAGCCCATGCTAAACAATACACTATAATTATATTTTCAACAACTTCCAAATGAGTAGAAATGAGCAATGATTTACATCTTCACTCGGCATCAAATCCACCACATACACACACGTGGGCTGCATTTGTTTCCCTGTTGACAGAACCGACTGAGTGTCATAAAATGAGCATTTGTCATGGCACATACTGATTTGTCAGGAGACCATCACTCATAGCTCATAATGCTCTCTCTCTTTCTCTGCCCATCCCGTGACGTTAATGTTGTTTAAATGCCCAGTGGAACTGCACAACACCAGATAGTATCCATCTCCACCAATCAGTCAATCAGTACCTGCGAAAGCCCCAGAGAGCCTCTGGATTAGACCAGTTAGGGTGCTCTCTGGTCTGGTTAGTAGATTAAGACCCTCTCTCCGAAGGCTCAATAAAGCAAGTTGCATAAAGAATGTAGCACAGTAGTATTTCCTCTAAAATGTGGTCTCCAATGTGTTCTTAATTCATAGGACAGATGTACTTGTTGTACTATTGGCTGAGTGTGGTCTGGTTCTGGGTAAAGCCAGTCTGTGTTGTGTTACTCCTCATCACTGAAAAGATGGTAGAAATAAGTTGTATTTACAGTTGTAGCGGCACTGCTCTTGGACGCAACAGGAATTCCAATTATTCTTCATAAATCACATAAACCATAGAAAATTCAAATATTCTGGTATGACCCTGGGACATGAACTGTTATCTTATCTGACCCAGGAGATCTTTATCATATTAACTTACA
Source organism: Pseudamia nigra (assembly GCA_029823295.1). NCBI lineage: Eukaryota > Metazoa > Chordata > Actinopteri > Kurtiformes > Apogonidae > Pseudamia > Pseudamia nigra. The sequence goes on along the minus strand of JAQQAE010000009.1, from coordinate 53,154 downwards.
ATTTTTTCCCTGTCTGCTGCACTTATCTGAGGAATAAACAGTTCACGCTTCGCTTCAAGGAAAAGATACTGAATGTTAACCTGTATAAACACTCTCTTTTCTTTTGAGGTTCAGCCGGTGAACACAAGCAGACTCCCCGCTCCGTCACCCAATGAAAACTGCACCAGTAATGACATTTTGTACCAAGTCCACGGCCCCTCCTCGTCAAGGGCTGTGGTGAATCCCAGGAGCAGAGGTTTTACATAGGATGCATCACTCTAATGGGGAAATTCACAGGGTCATTGAAGGTGCAGGAGTTTTTTCCCTCTTTAAGCATACAAGAAGAAATTAAAAACACTACAAGGAAAAACAAGCAAACGCTGCAATTAAAGGCCAATCCTTCTCATATAAAGGAAAATAAAAGCACTGTACAAATGGCAATAAACTGTGGATAATGACCTCAGGATGCCAAAGCAATATTTCCCCCCCTTTTTTAATTGTAGTTGTATTCGCTCTCACCGTTTCATGTTATGGGGTCGGGCTTTTTAAACTTTTCACAGCTGTGTGGAAGCGAAGGGGACAGCATCCTGAGGCGCTTTCAGGCCCTGGTGAGCGGAGTCGCTGTGCCAGCTCCCAAGACTTGGATTCATTAGCCGCTTTAGCAGTGCAAACATTTCCTTAAATGGTGAGGCCATATGCTGGCAAGGACCCACTCTCGCCTTGTTTCAATTACATGGAATCAAACATTGCAGGTATGCTAGGCACAGGGTCTTTATTGAAAGAGGGAAAAGGAGGGAGAAAGTACCCTCCTTCCCCCGTGAAAGCCAGCCTTGTTTTATTTGAAAACTATGGTAAAACAAAAGAAAGTGGTAGTTTGGCAAACAGTTGTATTTCCAGTAACAATGTGATTTCTTTTTTCTTTTCACAAAGCTGTGCTAACTATTATATGTAGCATTTTATAGCCAGGTTCCTTTGATTTTATTTGACTTGTCAGCCTTGTAAAAATGTCTGAAAAGATTAGAGTTGGATTATGTGTGTCACTCCCCACATGTATGTGTTTCATTATGAATCCTGTACTGATCCTCAGCATGCACAGCAGCATACAGGCTCTTTGCATTGTTCCTGGGACTCCTGGAGTGCCCACAGCTGGTGCCAAAACCAGGCCTTGTACCTTTTTGCCTCTACACCACTAAACAGCCCTAATGTTCTCACACATCTACGAGGAGTGTTTACAGGTAATGAGGTCACCACATTGCGAGGGAATCATGAACACATTTCATGCGTCCAAGGTGACCTAAACCAGAGGGAATTCGATGGCACGGCAAGTCGGTATACTGGCGCACAACAGTTTCAAACTCACATAAGGGGCAAAGAGCAAAGCTGGAGGAGTTTAATGATTCAGAATTAAAAAGACATAAAAACAGCTCCTGGTTTGTGATAAGATGGTGGACTGTTACCTGTTTGATTTGGTAGTGTTTGAATACCCAATACATCAGCAACTTTCTGGACTGACTGAAGACAGAAGTATCCAGTCTGACTCGTTCACAATATGGATTGTATTGTGAAACGGCTTAAAACAGCCCATGTTTACTTACATCTTGAAATCAAACGAATACAGTGCAGTGGTACCCCGGTTTACGAGCACATCGGCTTACAAATTTCTCAGGTTACGAGGATGAAATTGAGCAAATTTTTGTACCAGCTCACGAGTAAAAACCTGGGTTGCAAGTAAAATTGTTCATCTGTGTCCAAGGTAATGTGTCATTATAAATATTTTTTAGAACTAATTTCATGCATTCCTTTTCAGATAATTAACATAACTTCCTTTTCAGATAATAATAATAAATAAACATTCTTTTCCAGATACCTTATGTGCACATACGGGTGTGTATGTATGGGAGTTTTCTTGGGTCTTGGACCAGATTCATTGGTTTTACATGTATTCTTATGGGAAAACCGGTCCCGGGTCACGCGTTTTCCACTTTACGAGCTCGATCCTGGACCAAATTAAACTCATGACTTGGGGTTCCACTGTACTTGTTATGATCCAGTTTCTGTTGGCATGGTTTTGGCTCAGGGAGTCACTGATTGACATTTCGAAGGATGTGAGCGTGGTTTGTAAACTCTCATTCATCAGCAACATGGGAGTCAGCTGCAGAAGATATGACATGATAAAGCAGCTGACGGGATTCAGAGGCTGGAGAGTGATGAAGTGTAATTAGGATTGAGACGCTGACAGAACACGTGATGAATCCAGATACTTGTTCAAGAGAGTGTCAGAGGTTCATGACAATTAAAATCCAGACATTTTGAAATAACAGCTTGAGAGTAACAACAGAGCTGAGAGAAAATGAACCAGATTGACCAACGGACTGAGAATCAAACTTTTAGCAGCATGCTAACACTTTGTATACATTCACCTTAACAAACTGAATGGCAGTCCGCTACCCAACAGCGGGCTGGCCATTCCATCAGGACAAAGAGCGCAGACCGCCGGACTGATCTACACGGGTGCTGTGATTTCGCCAGACCCAGCAGCAGATGTGTCGGGGTGAGTTTGCCATCATACACCTCCTCTTTCGATAGGTTAGGGATAAACACATCACCCAGGGCTAGTATAGAACACAACTCAAGTTATGTACCTACACGCAGGGTCTGGTGAAGGTTTAGTTACAGCGGGGCTGTCTTTGGAGCTTAGAGAGTTGAATCATAGCTAAGCTACCCAACTTTGTGGACTTCCAAGAGAAATATGGGAGAACACTATTCACACTAAAGGTAAATATTGTGTTTACTTTTCTTGCTTTTCCTCTTCCTCTTTCTTACATGATCTATGTCTGATGCTCGTAACCTAACAAAGTCATTTATATGCCTAAACATGACAAAACCTGAGCCATGACATTGTCACATCATAAATAAAGCTGTCATGTAGTATGATTAACACTAGGATTTGACCTGTGCTGATGTGAACCTATCCATGATAGATTTTTAAAAAAAGGTGAAGTGGATTTTATTCATGATTAACTTCAATGTCATAGAAATTGCCATGCCTCTGTCAGAATCTTCTTCCATAATGCATCATTTAATATCTGTTCCATTTCAACTGTTATACGTCCAGTGGTGACAAGCACGATACAATATGTGGGCACGAGCCACAGTGGTGTCCTAACTTAAATGGCCAAAAGCCGTGATTGCTGAGCGAATGTCAACGTGAGACCAAAGTGCCCACGGTGGCTGTGCAACATATTCTTGCCATTACTTCATGAAACATGTAAACCTGCTGCTGCTCTTCCGATTCTTTCGGCCTTTCAGCTCAACAAGATGTGAGGGACAGTTTACTCCGCCGCAAGCCAGACTGAGACGAACGAGTAACCAAAAATCTGGCAGCAGTGCACACGATTCATTTGTGATTCCCTGCAATGCAGTCATTCTCTGTTCTACATTATATTCAAACGTGTTAATTTTATGTGCGCACAAAGTACAGCTATGACACTGTTATAAAAGTTTATAGTGTCTTGTCAGCTCTTTAGCAACATCACTTATGCCTCACCGTGCCATCCAAATCAATACAATATTTTTCTCCCAATAAATAATGTAGGCCTGAAAAAGGTCCAAATGCACGCATCGACAGTTGGCTGCAATTAGGGGGCGGCGGCAGCAGTAACTGATGACAGTCCCTCCCTCCCTTTGGCTCACACGGGATCAGCAGAAAATGAAGACGCAGAGACCACTTTGTCACCGGCTGAGGGTGGACCTGGAAATGACTCCTAATGGAAAAAGGACTCCCTGAGCCGCCACTGCATCTGCTGCTCCAAGCACTTTCTCCGGGCCGATGGGCCAGCCCCAACCAGTTTCCAGCTCCCTTTATCTAAGCCTTTAATATGCTCTGGGCAGTCAGCAGCAACCGCAAACTGAGGTCAGGAGGCATCACGGGCTGAGTGTGTGTGTGTCTGGTCTCTACACGTTTGTGTGAGCTCAGAGAGAAGATGGCGGCAGAAAACACTAAGTAAGGACAAATATTTCATTTCACAAGAACAAACAGAAGAAAACTCTCAAGAGCAATTCCTGAAGGGGTCACTAAAGCGTCTCACAAAAATACTGTTGTCACTAGATAATTAAGAGATAAATGACTTTTTCATTTTGCTAGCATGTTGAAATGGTTATGAACTTATCACTGCTAGAGAAATTCAAATTTAACCAAATAACCTGCATTCTTCACAAACAAAACATTGAAAATCATTCTCACACATCATTGATTGTAAATGTGCACAAAAAACAAAGTTGTTGGTAAGGTAAAATCATTTTTACTTACACTAAAGTGCAACAAGCTCTAAAGCTTAGTATGACAATAATTCATGAGAATTATTAGTTGCATTTAACAGTTTTAAGTGGTAAAATTACAAACTAAATCTGTAATTGAGAAAATACAAAAATATCCACGTCAAAATGTTGGGGATTACAAAGTGGTTACATCCACATGCCTTTGTTTAAAAGCTTGATGAGCAAAAGAAAATCTGAAAAAAAACATCTGTTGGGACAAAGGTGATTGGCATTTCGTAGAATGGGGTACTATATCTCCACATCTAGATACTAGTCCCTTGACAAAAAACACTGCATAGTTTTTATTGGTTCTCTTGTTTGAATTTACACCACCTCACCCAATAAAAACATTTAAGAATCTGCCAGCAAACTTTCCTTTTGAAATGAAGACAAGGCTCCAAGTTTAATGATCATTAGTGCTGAGCACCACTGTGATTTTTACACTTTTTAGTTTACCTGATGTTTTTACTTGATGCCTGGTTTACAACATTTTCAAAGAAAGTAATTCAAAAGTAACAACTTCAAATAATTAATTTTACTTTGATAAAGAGTTGGTTGCATTACTTATTAAACAGGGCAATTAGATGCAAAAGTTACCTTCCTGGTAGGGACTGACGGACTGATGAACAACCACTGTGACAGGCCACACAGAGGTTACTTGCCTGTTGGACCCATGGAACACCTGATTTACTGATGTAGTATATTCCCACCCTCAGATCCATGACTCGAGGTGACTAAAAAAACGGAAAGCTGGATAAAACTGCTCCTGACACTTGGGATGCTGGGTATACTTTTTCAGTTTTCTGCACATTTTATCTGTGTCTCCAAAGCACAGTCTCAAAGGACTTTTCCCTTCTCAATTACTGGGGTAAATTCAGTATGAGATAAAAGTGAGTACCAAGGAGTGCAAGAATTAAAGCTTGCATTCTGGGTGCTAACTCTGTGAACAGGCTCCCCTGGAGGCTGGCAGAGGTGGTAGAATGGAGCCTCCCTTTGTGTCATTGTGCCCTGGCTTGCAGGTGTCTACAAATGATGGAAAGGGCTCTGGGAAACATATCTCCAATCCACTTTATCGACCGAGGCCCTGACAGAGCGGAGCTCGCAGTGGTAGGGGGTTGGAAGAGAGCGAGTGGCTCTTAGCATACACGCTGACACTGGAGGAGCCTCCAGCACTCACTCTTTACTTGTGAGTCTGGAACCTCTTTATAGTGATTGTTTTATCAGCGTTCCTGTCTGTCCCCTGGGAGGCTCGGGCCCGAGGAGGATGACCCTCATTTTCTGAAAGCAAAGTGTTCAGTATTGATCAGTAGGAATGAGCAGCCTGTGACATGGGTTAATTTACTGGACCTGGGAAGGTTCATTGTTTCCTGTCATTCCTGAACTCATCGCTCTGACCTTTACCGCCCTGTCCTGCCACACATTAAGTGTGTGCACACATGTCTATGGGTAGTGCACACACACAGCTACAAATACAGTACGCTCGCTGCCTGACCACGGAACGAGAGAAAGTGAGGCCGACACACTGACAAACAGATGGACAAATAAAGACAATAAGCACAAAACCTTTTGAAATGAAGCTTTTACAGAAATCATATTGCAACATAGCAAATATCACATTTCGTGTTTACAGCTTGGATGACACATCAGATAAACATGACACTGTGCAATGCATCGGTACACTGTTTCTAATCATCCCCAATTATGGCAGCTGAGGATGTTAAAAACAAAAATTTACCTGGACTTTAGCCCAAAAAGCCCAAATCTAATCAAAAGTGTGGGAACTGTTTAAACAGAGAGGGAATAAAACGTTCTTCACAGGAACTCAGTGAAAACTCCCGAGGGGAGATGCTAACAGCTAGTATGATAATCCCACTTCTCTAGCACATTTGTAAGTTGTAGGCAGTTTGTTTAAGCACATGTAAACCTATAAAATTACAAACCTCAGTTCCAGTTAAGTTGGGACATTGTGTAAAACATAAATAAAAACCAAATACAATGACTTGCAAATCCCTTTCAATGTCTTTTTGATTGGATACAGTACAAAGACATGATAGTTAATGTTGAAACTGAATTTTTTTTTTTTTTTGCAAATATGTAGCTGCGTAGGTGGAATTCTATCCTATTCTTGCTTGATGACAACAGTGGCTCAACAGTCTCCATTGTCATATTTTGTGCTTCATAATGTGCCACACATTTTCAATGGGGACAGGTCTGGACTGCAGGCAGACCAGTCTAGGTACATGTATATATGGCTTATATGGCTTTCGCTTTGAGTAGTAGAGTTTTAACTTGCACTTATACAGTAGATGTACATGGTAATATACTTTACAGAATGATGTTGGATTTAATGCACTGCTGTCTGAGGGATCGATGGGCATTCAATGCTGTTTTCAGCCTCGCCACTTACTTGCAGAAGTTTCTCCAGATTCTCTGAAGCTTTTGATGATATTATGTAGACGATTAAATCCCCAAATGTTGCATATTGGTGTTTTTTGAGCATTTGTTGTCTTTTGTTGCTTCTGTCTCAGCCCTTCTGGAACATGGTGCATGTTGCAATTCAAAATAAGTGAATATTTGCAAAAAAGAAACCCCAACATTTTACAAACTGCCCCGACTTCAGTGGAATTGGGTTTCTTAAATTATTCCATTAGTATTGTACTGTAAGTTTATGAAAGCAGTGTTGTACATACATATAATTCAAGTGACTTTCCAATCAGAATCTGCTATTTGAATTGGCAATTAGAATTTTCAATTAGAATTGACACTTAAAGTATGAGTAAATTTAGAGCAAAATATAAGTTGCACTTTTTCTAAATGCACCTATATTGCATAAACATTTGTATACCTCTGCTAGATGTTTAAATATTGTTAATTTTTTTATATCAAGAAAGTTTGGCCAACTAACCAAAAATATCACTTAAATATTTTATATAAAGTATTATAAGACACACCATGAATAATCATCCTACCTGCCAAAAACATTATGTGCCATAGATCAGCTACCCATGTGAAACTGTCAAAGTTCATACTTCCTGAATATGTAATTTCTTGTTTAGCTGACCAAGGTTCAATATCTGAACATCTTTAGGAGATATAATCAATACTATGCGTATGGCCATGGTCAGATTACTGAGGGTTACAGAGGTCAAAGGTGAATGTGTATGGGTGAAAAGGCCAGTTTAGTTACACTGAAAGGTCAAAGCTTTAATATGGGGCTCAACTGGTAAACTTATTAGGGGCATGGCCTAACACCTAACCTACAGAGTGTGGGGTTAAATCACTTTGGTTAATACATACTAAATATAAACAATAGAACAATGGAGCAAAGGATGATTAATGGCTCTGAACTTGCATCTAGAAACATGAACACCAGCTTTTAGTACAGCATGTTGCTGTGATGAAAATCGTAGTGATATAATGAGTATGATAATTCATATATGTAAATGAGAAACTTTCAGATTCAACACAAAAGCTACATAGTTCTCATTATAATTTAAAAAGGTGTCTTTGTTCAAAAATTCTTTGCGCATAATTGCTATGTTTGGGAAAGATGGTAGTTTGCTTTATTTATTTTGCTTATTTTATGCAGAATTCATTCATCTTGGGACGGAGATTGGGAGGTAATAAATCCGTGAGGTGTCATCTCTTTCCCCTCCCCTTTGCCTGACATGTGCGAGTGCTATGCCACTTCTGATTAGTGCCGCCTTTCCCTCCCAGAAAGCCAGCAGACAGGAACAAACTGATTACTGCCCATCTTCAGGGGATTGGAGACACCTAACAGGAGGATTACATTAACATATTAACGGACGCCCCTCACCTGCAAACCCTTTTAATATCACTTCCCCACTCCTTTATTTCATGGGGAGGAATGTGTGATGCACGTGTGGTGTATTTCATCTTTGGAAAGAGAGCAAATAAAAAAGGATAGAGTGATTCCTTCTCTCTCCCGGGGTGCGCTATCTGTCACTGATGATAGGTGAAGAGGAGAGGGGAGCCTTTGAAGTTTTTCAACATAAAAGGCGCAAATAAACGCAAACACATCCTTTCAGCTATTCACATGAAATTAGGACCTGCTGAAGATGGGGGTAGGAAGCTGGCCTCCGCAGCCACACCTAATCACTCTGACGGCAGCAAAGACTTCAGTCTCTGCTCTACTGGGAACATCGGAATTAAGAATGAGAGGAAAAAAAGGCAAAGAAGAGTGCTTTAATCTGCCTCAGCTACTTTCCCACTATTTTTAACAATGTTTTGTTGCAACAAAACAACAAACAACAAGTAGAAAAAGAGAAAAGTTTTGCTGCCGTCTGAAATCAATTTAAGGAAACTTTGGGATGGCTGACAGAAGTGTGGATGAAGCTGACTCTAGCGCTGATATTTTCAGTCTTTATATTCTCACTTTGGAAAAATCATAGCTTGGTCGTATGGCTCAATTAGAACGGATGGACAGGATAGTCCCTCCAATGAACTACCTCAGAGTAAAGAGTAACCACTCTAGCAGTGATAGTTATCAGAATTGTAAGTGTGAGGGGGCTCTTTTCACATTATTATTTGAAGCACTGCTCCAGATAAAATGAGCTAACTGCCAAAGGAGATAAAGGGATTTAGAGATTCAAAAGAATAGAGATTTAAAAATTAATGGTGGAAAGGATTTACCTTCATGTTTCTACAACTTGTAAGCAGAACATGACTCATAAAGAGTCATGGAGACAAAATGCTTTTTGGAATAAAGTGATGGTGAAAGGGAAAAAACAAGCTGTGAATATTTAATGGGCACCACAGACTCTTCACAAACAAATCAATATGGTGATAGTAAATAAGGAGACTCATTCTGTGGTATGCAGGCTGGGGAAGAAGAGAGGACAGGTGTCAGCGGGCCCCGCCACAGAGTTTAGGTTTGTCTTGACATTTCTGAAGGTTAAAAGATTGTAACTGTCTATCTGTGTCAATCACTCGGCTCAAAGGTCACAGCTGGTCTATTTTTCATTAATTATACCTTCAAATGTCTTCAGGATGCATAGACACCCAACAATTTCAACTCCCTTAACAACAGTTGCTTAAAGGTTGTAAAATGAGAATACATAAATAAAATTATATTTATACTGAAAGGCTTGGCCACATCTGATTTCAAGTAATGCAAAGAACTGATTTCAGTATCAAAAAAGCACTTCAAAGCACTGTATTTCATTTCTGTTTCTCTCAATAAATTTCTCTATCAAAACCATAACTCAAGAAATTCAGTTGAGGTCACAATTAATTGCACCGCTATGAAAACCTGATTCTTTTCAAAATTTTATCCATGCTTCTCACTATGCTTTGAGAACTTTATATATCCTTCTCCTGCTTTGTGTCCATCAACAATCCTCCTCACATCTAAACCAATCACCTTTGTTTTTGTCATGATGCTCTTACAAGTGATGCCTCACATCCTTTCATCACACATTGTTGCTGAAAATCTTTCAGCAGAAATCATGCGTAGAGACGAGTAGTGTATTCAAATTTTATCCACATTTCAATAAGTGATACAGTACAGTATATTCCATTCATTTTAAACAAATGGGTGTGAGGTTAAGTGTGTAACATTTAGTGACAACTAGTGGTGAAGTTGCTGATTGCAAAGATCTGAATAACACTCACCTTCCTACAGTGGCTAATAAATACATTAAAAATCATCTTTAGCTGCAGTACTCATTTTAGATTTTTTCCTATAAGTGCAACAGAGGTGGTCTTCAACCATATACACTGCCTGGCCAACAAAGGTCACCACCTGGATTTAACTAAGCAAATAGGTCGGAGCCTCCCATTGGATCATTTCTGCATGGCTGATTATGTTCCAGCTGGCAACAAGTGATATAAGGATAGTGGCGAACATCATCTTCGAGAAAAAATGTGGTTGGAAAAAAATCTTGAATGATCATGACTGGTAATCACTTAAATGTGTGGTTAAATGAAATTGTAAAAAAAAAAACAGTAGAACTCAGGACAATGCTAATAGTGAAAGTAAAAGCATTTCCATGCACACAATGGAAAGGCAGCTCAAGGGATTGGGACTAAATAGCTGTGTAGCCTTAAAAAAAACCACTTATCAGTGACGCTAATCGAAAAAAAAAAGGCTTCAGTTTGCTAGGGAGCATAAAGATTGAACTCTGGAGCAATGGAAGAGGGTCATGTGGTCTGATGAATCCAGATTTAGCCTGTTCCAGAGTGATGGGCGCATCAGGGTAAGAAGACAGGCAAATGAAGTGGTGCACCCATCATGCCTAGTGCCTATTGTGCCATTCATTAGGCTGAAATTGTTAATGAGTTGTTCAGGGAGCATGAGACATCATTTTCACACATGGATTGGCCTCCACAGAGTCCAGACCTTAGCCACACTAAGAATCATTGAGATGTGCTGGAGAAGACTTTGCACAGTGTCCAACTCTCTCATCATCAATTCAAGATCTTGGCAAAATATAAAAGCAATTCTGGATGTAAATAAATGTTGAGACATTGCAGAAGCTTATTGAATTGATGCCACAGTAAATGTGTGTCATAATCAAAACTAAAGGCAGTCCAGCAAAATATTAGTGTGTGACTTTTTTCTTTGGCCAGGCAGTGTAATTGTCCATTTAGTTACTGTATGTGCACATTGGTCTGATTGAAATTCCCCAATGATCACCCGCTGGCAAAAACAGAAGAAAGACGTAAAGGAAGTGTATTTGTTTAACTTATATTAGATACATCAACTTATGTAATGGTAGGTTTAGCTTTCAACACTGTACCCTGTAGACTGGAGCTTGGTGTTGAACACTGTAGAAAGTAACACTGATACTGAAATATAGCAATAATAACAATGTGTTACTGTTGATGTAAATACATTTAAATTCAAGTTAATTCAAAAGGGATTCAACAATATTTATTTCTCACCACTGAGTATAATCCAAGTTTTAAATGTTCATAGGGGGTGAAAAGGGGGTTCACTTCTGTATTCTAATAAACCGCAAACACCACTTCGGATTGCATTGAAAGGTTGGTTAAAAAAATGATGATGTGATTATCAAAGTCAGAAACATGATTTGAGTGTACAGTACTTGCAGTGTTGTGAATAAAAACTGATTACTCATTTGAGAAATTGCAAGTCATACAAATCTGGGCTGGACAATATGACTAAAAGTTTTGTAACAATAAACATGTTTGCATCAGTTAATGCTGATATTTATTTTCCTGAGTTAAGGCTGATTTATTATCCTTGATTATTTTAGTCCTCATGTGATTTGAGGCTTTAAATATTTGGTAAAAGATGTAACAAGATGAAAATGGAAGAACAATAACAACATAGAGCAAATGAAAGGAAACAAAGGGTGGGGGGGGGTGAGCTTAAACCAAGATAAAAAAAAAATGTAAACGACAGTTACTTGTGCTTTAAACTTTTTATGGTTAGAACATGACAAACACTAAAGGAAATTTAAAAAAAATGGAAGAACTTTAACTGAAAATCTTAACAAAATAAACCCTACAGACAAAGGAAATTATATTGTGAGAAATACCATTATCACAATATAAAAGCATCACAATAATGATCATCAGTTCATCTCTCTGCTCAGTGTCACTAAAAACAAATGATCACCACCCAACATTTTCTTTTCCATAGCTGAAATTAGACCACCCTAAAAAAATGTACATTCTCTAAATCTAAACAGCCACTTCTTGGGATGATCGACTCGTGCAAGCTGATGATGTGAATATCACTGCAATTCTCAACTAAATTCTGGAATTTAGGTTTAATGTACTTCTTCAGCCACCGTCCATAAATATGTGGTATGCCTAATTTTGCAATATTATAGATTTTATAGATTCACACTGACATTCAGAACTAATTGATTGTAATTGTACGTCTTAATGCAAAATCTACACCTAGCAAAAAGTACCCAATCAGTCACGATTTATGAATGATGTGTACTGTGTATAACCTATTCTGTATATGAATCCATTACCAAATACAGGGTTAAACCAAAATAGTGTTTATTTCTGTAATCATTTTACTGTTACATTGCAGATTAAAAAGAGAGCTTCAGAATCCCTGCTACTTCCGCTGGTTGTCTTGGATAGCAACATTTTTTTGGACAGAGTTTTCAGAATCATGTAATGGTCTGATGGGTAATCCTCCACATCGATATTTGGAATAACATGCACTTGAAAATCAAATGTTGCCTCGCAAACTAAGCATCATGGTGTATTTCAAACAGTAATAATCCATCATCTTTATGGAGTCATTATTCCGATTGCTCTGTGATGCAGACAGTGTAACACCAAAAGAACTTTAGAACAATTTTACACCATCACTTACACTTCCCAGTACCCTCTTCCCTCATAATGTCCACATATTCCAGGAATTCAATTACTTGGGTGGTCTAATGAATGCCATGCCTTCCATAACCTCCCAAGTAATCAGATGTAAACATCATTAAACATTTATCAGTTGTTATGTAGAGCAGGCCATTGTAAAAAAAGATACTCGAGTGGGACCTGAGGACATGCTGCAAAGGTAAACAGTAATACAGTACATGCACTGACACGAACTGTGCAAAGTGTTTCTGAGATCTGTGGAGGTGGAGTTAGTGATTTGTTGAATTCAACAGACATCTCGTCACGGTCCAGTAGCTGTCCTAAAAAGAAATACGGTGTTTGGACACAGCCGTGGCTTTGGAAAAAAAAAAAAGGAGAAAAAAATCAAAAAATGGACTGGACCAACCCACACAGCATTACCCTGTACCTGGAGAACAGACAGATGTTCATGTGCACAGGATGGGGGGGGGGGTCTGAATATGGTGGACAAGGCTTGGATGAACACTGAAGAGATTGAGTTCAAATATAGAAAGTGTTTCTTAGTAATCCCCAAATCCATCTTCAACTGAAATCAGTCGTGACCAAATAACATGTACTGTAGATGGACCAAGCCTCGCATCTTTCACGTCCACTTGTCGCCATTGTCACTAATAAGACTCATAGGTACATACAACCCACATGCCTCAGTGTCACTGTCCCAATACTGTAGGAAGGTCTGCTTGAAACTGTTCTTTCTGATATAAGGGAAATTTACTTCCTTTATGAGAATCTGAGCGTGGATATTCGAAAGGCTGGATCCTCAGAGAAGAAAACACGACGGATGACGGTAAAACACAGATTTGTATGTGATGTGTGGGTTATGGCGTGAAGGTGGCAGCTTCCGTGGTTGTGGGCCAGCCAGTTGAATTCATTAACCGCAATTACAGTCAAACAGAGCTTGCACTGATTAATCACCAAATCAATTAGTTGCCAATCACCAAATAAATTGACAACTATTTTGACAATTGCTAATCAATTTCAGTAGCAGGTACTTTTTTAGGAAAAGAAATTCTGCAGTCTCTAATTACAGCTTTTTAAATGTGACTATTTCATGTGTTTTATTCCTCTACCAGTGTAAACTGAATATTTTAAGTTGCGAACCGAACAAGACATTTGAGGACATCAGCTTGGCCTTTGAGAAACTCTTTTTTTCCCACAATTTTGTGATGTTTTACAGTGTGTTTTTCTCATGCACTTGCTTGGTAAAAATCTGTATGATTGGTGCTAATGTACCAATGAAATAGCTACTACGTGACCTCTGGAATGCCGGGGACAAGAGAAGGTAAAGTGCTGCATAAGTCTTACATTTCTTAACTATGTTCAACACATTTGTTTG